>CAKAOI010026543.1:0-12233 GCA_916701655.1 Sebastiscus albofasciatus
CACAAACTTTCTCATTTTACAGCTAAACAGTACACTACAAGATGTTTCTGAAAACATTTGAGGAGAGAAATAGGCATTATAGTAACAGAATATTGATTAATATTTGGTCAGCGCTGCCTAGTTTGATCAGAGTTCGCGAGTGATTGACAGCTGCTCAGAGACAACAGGCTCCAGCCCAGCTCTGATTGGTTGTTTTCCTCCGGTCTGTGAAATCTTGCAGATGCCATTAGAGAGCACTGGAGGACAGATTACCTGTCTCATGCACTACTGTCAGGATATAATGACTGTTTTATAATTTATATATTTATGATTATCCTTTAGGTCCTTTATGATTTTTTAATCATATTGGCTCAATTTCTACCCACTGTAGCTCTAAGTGAGTGAATGTGATGGGTGTGATTTGATTATTCATAAATATTGGATTATTCAGGAGAGATGCATACAAAACCCTGACAGGTAGAGATGTCCGCCACCTCATCGCCAAGCTCCAGTTCATCTCTTTATGTCTATTCAGCATCTGTAGCAGCAGCTATTTCACTAGTTTTCTGGCAACCGGTTTGTACCATCAGAAAATGAAGACCAGTGAGCGGTAGATTCAGTTTTAATGTTATTCTTCTGTCCATGTGGGGGAACGTGTGTCTGTCTGCATCCTAATGACAACCTGCACAGCTAGAGATCCGACCTCTAGTCCTGGGTGTCCCGGATGCCCAGCAGGGTGCAGAGTGCAGACATGTACCATGACCTCGCTCCTCACTGGGAGGTCTGGTCCATCACCTTTACTGAATGTCAAACCTGCTCTCTCATTCTTCTTGTTCTTCACTCAGGCAAAATGTGCAGCGCTATGTATACATAAATGCAGCCATTTACCATCAGGCTACAGTTTTAAATTTTTTATTTCCTGAAGATGAATAGCATATGACAGAGAGCACTACCGACATATCCTTAAACCTCATCTCCAGAAAATCTAAAGATGCCTAAACGTGATCACTAGTCATATAAACACACAACCAAATAATGAATAACAAGAGCAAATAGCCAAGAGAAAATATTAATTTACATCTATGAAAATGGAAGCACATGGTGCAGTTTACGCTGACTATTTGTCAGTTAACACTCATAAACCATTCCCTAATCTGCCGTAGTGTAGATGTAGTGTAGTGTGTATAGTGTTTCCCTGGCCAATTAAAACCTTTCTTCCCTCGGGCATGTTTATATCTGCATATCTTTTGCCACATTCAGACATCTTTTTAGCTATGCCCTGCTCAAAGTGTTTCTAAATTACACATTTGAATGTTGAATTACATGTTCAACATTGAAAACGTGATGTGGTTTGTTTGCGTCAATAATATAATTTCTCCCCCTGTGAATTTAAAAATATTAGTCTAACTTGGATATTAAATGGTAGAAACATTCACATGGATAATATGACCCAAATCGCTTGTTGCTTTATGCTCTATGTTTGGAAACTACAGTTCCTCATGAAAGAAGGACACTAAAAGTAACCAAGATCGTAAAGTTGGCGCCTGAAGTAACCACTACTGATGGTCAAGATGATGCCAGTAACACTGAACTGTGTTCACACGGGGAGCAACGCAATCAGCAGAACTCTAGAGGGATATTGTTGGAAACTCTTGGACAATCAACTTCTTCAAAAATCCACTAAAATCAATGTGTTTGGCCTTCTAACCAGTGGCGTAGGCAGAAATCACAGTGTGGTTGAGCACAGAGAAAATCACGGGGGGCCAAGCCCGTCCAAGACCAAACTTCTACTTATTTAACCATCTACTACTTTCTATATACCATATATAGGCCATTACCACAATTATACCTGCCTGAATGCACCACAGTGTATTATTCATACCTTATACAACATCACCATCAGAGATGATGTTACAGGCACCTGACATGTATACATGCATACTGTACATATCCACCTATGTCATTTATTATTTATTCCAGCATATTTGCACTGTGCATCATTTACACTACTATATTAATGTTTACAATTTACAAAAACAACCCGGCACATTGTAGGCCATGTCGTTCCTTGTATTCTTTTATATAATATATTCATCTTCTTTCTTTACTCTTGTTCAGCTTTGTTGACCTTGTTTTTAGCTGCATTTCTATTTCCGTATGTACACTGAGAGTCAAATTCCTGGTAGCCTCTATGTATAGGCTGACTCATACCTGGCCAATCAAGCTCTGATCCAACAAGACCAACATTAAAAGCATAACAAAGAAAGCCTGACACGGCGGCCACATATTCACACAGACGCAACAGCACCATTAATCAAGCGTATGGATCGAGGTACACCAGCACCAACATACTTAGTAACGTTAAAAATGGCATTTTAACATAGCCTGGCACGGCGGCCACAGAAACCACACACACCACACACACACACACACTCACACACAGATGGCAGACGCAGCAACCGAACAAACTATACCCAATAAACAATAACCTTGTAAATGATCTTACTTTTGATGATTCCAGCAGCAGGAGATGACGGGGCTCGGTGTTGAACACTGAAATGACTTCATTACAGTTTCTTTGAAAGGAGAGCAGGACAAACAGTTCAGTCTGATGTGAGGCCCTGATGCCAGTTTTTAACAACAACAGATGATAGTCTTTCACCAGTACAGCCTGTTATAGGTAGGGTGACGAGGGGCCACATAATGTCGTTATTACTTGGCACTTGTTGAGGAAAAACTGACGCAGTAAAAGGTCTCAGTTGAGAATGATGGCTGAATTATCTTCCTCCTGCTCCTCACGACGTCTTTTTGTGCCGACCTTAAAGGACCAGTGTGTAACATTTCGGGGGATCTATTGACGGAAATGGAATTTTTTATTAATAAGTACAGTATGTCACCTGAAAATAAGAATCGTCGTGTTTTTGTTAGCTTATAGTGAGCCGTTTATATCGACATAGGGAGCAGGTCCTCTCCACGGACTCCGCCATGTTTTTACAGTAGCCCTGTTAACCTTTCCTGCTTGAGCCGGAGTCGATAACGTTACTCGCTCCCGTCGCTGCTGCTCTCTCTCTCCTACTTCGCCACTCACTTCCCACGTACACACACTCTAAGCACTCTACTCCCACAACAATTGGCTCTAGAGAGGGCCATTCGCGTTTTTGCGTCGGCCACCGTAGCAATCCTACACGCTTGGCACACGGGAGAAGTTGTAATCTGCAACCTCACCGCCAGATACCGGCAGATCCTACACACTGTTCCTTTAAGCAAACTGCTTTGTTTTGCCATGATTTTTTTTTTTTATCTTAACCTACATTAAAAGCAGCTAGCGAAAAGTAGGCTTCTATTCCTCTGTGCAATGCACACAGGTGTTTCGGTTCAACGAGTGACCGTGTTATCTGGTGACTTTCAGCGGAATTCATCCGTGTGCTTGTAGTAACTTTTATGTAACTGGTTGGTGGAGATAATAAACACAGGAGGAGTGTTTATTTAAAATTGATAAAGTATAAAATTCAAGGTTTTCTTTTTGTGTTTTCAAATAGCTGCCGTCACCATGAGCAACCACGATGCATACAGCTGAGAGACACTGGTTAACGCGGTCACTGGTTAAAGCGAAACAGCGGCTGAACACTAAGTGAAAGAGGAGGGGCTGCTTGCAATCTGCCATTTGGGAAACGCACTGCCACTCCAAATAATCTGACCTATCATGTAGCAAAAGAACAAGAATTGTTTTATTTTTATTGGTCATAGTTGGATAATTGAAACAGCTTCATCAACTGCTGTTTACTGGATGATCAAGCAATAAAGGAAGCCTTCTGATTGGTCGGACCCAGACCCACCTAGGCCCTCCCACAGCTACGCTGCTGCTCACAACCTAACGATTATAAAGCATAAAGATTTAAATCATGCAGCTCAGTAAATGTCATCCATCTGCCCAGTAGCCCCTGGAGCCTAAAATACATGAAACACCAACTTTGAACTCCGATCAATTAACATTGAAGCAAACTATTCATTTTAACTCTCATTATGTTGCACTTACCGAGTAAACAAAACAAGAAAGATGCACACATTCAGAGCTAACACTTCTCCGCTGTGAAAGCAAATGGATTCATTTATCAAAAACAAACCTCTTTGCTTGAATGGAAGCCTAAATCCGCACTGCTCTCCGTAGCCTCTTTTGTTCTAGTCAACGTGCCCCTCTATTGACGGACACGTCTTTAATTTAAGTGGCTCTGATAATGTGTTTCCAGTAATCCTTAAAGCTTTCAGTTTACCGTTCCTCTTGTTCAGGCACTATTTAAATTTGTGGACTCTTCATACACCTACACATCTGTACTGTAAACTACATTTTTACACAATATCCAATGAAAATATCCTTTGAATTATGGCCAAGAACTGCTTACACTTGTTCCTTTTATTGTCTGAATAAGACATGCCAGTAACTCTTAGTGACTAGTAAATTACATTAAATCATAAAAGGACAATTTGCTGTTACAAGATACTAAGGTTGTCAGTTGATTCAATTATTTAATTGTGATTAATCGCATGATTGTCCATAGTTAATAGCGATTAATTGCAAATTAATCACACGTTTTTTATCTTTTCAAAATGTACTTAAGTATTTAATACTCTTATCAACATGGGAGTAGACAAATATGCTTGCTTTATGCAAATGTATGTACATATATTATGAAAATGGCCATGCCAGTTTTTCCTCTCCAAAATTTAGCGTAACTTTGGAGTGCTATTTAGCCTCCTTCCCGACATGGTTCCAATGGGACCAATGGCTTCCTTAGGTTTTCTAGTTCCATATGATCTTCATATGATCTTTACTCTAGCTTTAAAACTGAGCCCGCTACAACCTTAAATCGCGATTTGCTTTAATACGTTAAAGAAATTAGTGGCGTTAACGCTTTATTATCGCGTTAGCCTGTAACTCTGCTCTGTAATAAATAATGTTTAATCACAAAAGGACACTTTGCTGTTACAAGATACATGTTAATATAATCAGAGTACTGTAGCTATACAAGAAACCTACAAGAAACCTGTCACAATGTTCCATAAATATGTGCTCTTCTGTATGAGTTGGAACATTCAAGGACGTTGCTCTTGTCAAAGTATTTTGCCTTTGAAAGCTGTGGAAAAACATTACACTGTCACCTTGCTCTGACATTTAAAGATCGGCCGGTTAAGGATGAAATTGATGAGAATCATAATTTAAGACTCACAGAAGCCGCAGCTGATATACTGCTAGTCTTATTTTGATGAATCGGGGCAGAAGGGTGCCTGTTGCTGGAGGGGTTCCTGCATTATTCATGAGGGATAGCAAGTTTTTTTTTGTTGCTTTTTGTCCTTTTGTTAATGTTCTTCATGATGGCACAGTCAACCTACAACAGACACGCCAGAGTCTGTTGGGGAATTATATCTTTGCACTAGAGCTGCAACGATTAATCGATTTAGTTCCAACCATTAAATTAATTGGCAATTATTTTGATAATTGATTAATTGGTTTGAGTAATTTTTTAGGGAAAAAAGTGAATATTCTCTAATTCCTGTGAATATTTTCTGATTTCTTTACTCCTCTATAACAGTAGAATATCTTTGAGTCGTGGACGAATCAAGACATTTGAGGACGTCATCTTTGACTTTGGGAAACACTGATTGACATTTTTCACCATTTTGTGACATTTCATAGACTAAACATCTCAATAATTAATCAAAAAAATAATTGACATATTTATTGACAATGAAAATAATCGTTATTTGCAGCCCTTCTTTAGACCCAATCAATCATCTTGCTCTGCAGCAATGTACATCTAAAATCTTAACAAATTGCTCCCTGTGGGTTTTCCTCTTCCTCCTCTTTCTCCTCTTCCATTCGTCTTCAACAACTATAACTTTGTATGCTTCAGCTTTTCTGGGTGTATCTGAAACATCCACGAACATGTTTACATACATCCAATATTTCTCTCCCTCACACACACACACACACAAGTTGACTCATGCTGCATCGAATCAAACAAACTCTGTTTGCCTCATTCTGTCGACTGACATTGATTTTCACAAAGGATGAAAAGATGAAAGGGAATTTTTAAGCCGACAGTTTGAGCCGAAGATGAGAGACAAGTGAGAGGAAGAACAACCTGTAGGCTACAGCTCCCATCGTAAAGCTCCTGTAAGTGTAAATGGTAAATGTTGGTTTTCATGTCATGTTTGCATACATGCAGCGGTGGACCTAAGTATTTACTCAAGTACTGTACTCCAGTACACATTTTATACTTGTATTTGACTTGCTTTTCACATTTTTGTATACAGAACATATGAAGAGCTTATGAAATATGGTGATGTTAAAGATTAAACTACACAACAGTATATACAAGTACAGTTGAAACAATTAGTTAATTAGTCGAGTTTGATAATTGTTTAAAGTCATTTTTAATGTAATATGCCAAACATTTCATGGTTTCACCTTCTCATAATCAATCAATCAATCAATCAATCAATCAATCAATTAATTGAATAATAATGTGCAGTAAAATACTGCTTATTATATATTATTAGTACTAGTAATAGTACTTTTCAAAAACAGAGTTACAAAGTGCAGTAAATACATAAAACAGAACAAAGCAATGAAAGACATGGGTGGAAATTATTTAAAAACAAACAGACAATGAAATAAGTGAAAACCCAAATATAAAGACCTTGGAATCAAGAATTAAAATCTGCTTTACACCAGTGTGTTTTGAGGAGTAATTCAGCACACCTCATCTCCTCAGACAACAACAAATGCCCCGCCACCTTTAGTTTTCAGTGAGGATCTCAGGCAGCGTGTTTGGTCATAAGGGGAGAGCATTGCGGAGATGGTCGTGTCAAGAAGGTAACCCCCAAGTTGAGAAAACTCTTGCAAGACTTGCTGTCCGACGACCTATCCTAACCTTAACCATCTCGCAAATGTTTCGGTTACCTTCTAGACACGACTCTCAGAGATATAAGAGGTGTCAAACTATACAGGGCCTTAAAAGTGATTAAAAGTAGGTAGCCAATGTAAAGAAGCTAAAATAGGTGTAATATGGTCAGCAACGTAACATGATTGTGATTGGCCCTGGTGCAAATTTTTTTCTTGGGCATTTTCTTTTTTCATTAAACACAAGCACACTTGCTCAATTGCTCATTCACACACACACACACACACGTACGTGCACACACAACCACTCCAAACAATTGCAAAGCAGACAATTGCTATGCAACCATGGAGATGCTCACCATGCAACTCCCATCCTGCAACTGAGCAGCCCATTGTTCTCACAGACACAGATTTCAGTAGGTGCACATATTCCAACATACGCGATGTAACAGTTACAGTGCTATAGATTTAAATCCCTGATCCCAGTATGTGGTTTGTTTACATGACGTAACAGAAGTGCATATAAAAGATTCAGTTTTGGGCCCCGATGCGTCGCACTGGTTGCATCGCCGATTTTTACGCCAATGAATATGATCACATTTTTTAGAACCAGTTAAGAGCCGAGCTGCAGCACTTTGTACTGTATGAGTTGGAGGCGATGGACAGACTTTTGGGAGACGTGTACAGGGAGTTGATAGTCAAGACATGATGGGATAAACGCGTGAAAAACCTTGATGCAAATTATTTGATTTTGGTGATATTCCGTACTTGATAAAAACCGGAGGTCTGGAGGTCTGAGTCCAACATTACGGCAAGATTTCTGTCTTTAAATTGGAAGCCAGTGGACGTTATCAATCTGAGCCCAACATGATGATATGATATATAGTAGTTTAACAGTCACAGGGGGCATTTTTATGCTTTGAGACTACTTTTCCTTTCACTACTCATACTTTCAGTACACGACTTTTACTTATACCAGAGTATCTTATAGTGTGATATTAGTACTTTTACTTTAGTAAATGATCTGAATACTACCTCCACCACTGCAGAGACCATGAACTTGTGTTATTCTTTGTCTATTTATGGCCACTAAGGCCATCATCTCTGTGTTTGCCTTTGGCTGAAGATAAACAGAATAGTGGACAATAGCAAGACAAATCACAGTTTACCTTATACAGTAATGATTAATGAGTTCTCCCATCGATTCCCCTGAAAGACTCTCCCGCTGCTGTGCTGGAGGAGGATCGATGCCATGTCACTGTTGCACAGCGGGAAATCCATACAGCACTCTGCTGAAGAAATGTGAACAGGCCAATTTATTGCTTTCCTGCCACATGTATGCTGTAAGGTAGAGCAAAATGGCCTGTCTTCTACCTCAGAAAAAGTCATCTAGCTTCTGTGCAGGGACTGACAGACTGTGACAAATGGGCAAGGAGTTCTCCCTCACTGACTGACAGTTTTGAACAATAAACCCATCCAGTCAGGCTATGTCAACCAAATGTAATACAGTTTTCAAAAAGCATTGTTTTCTGTTTTGAAGATGTTAATGGGTATTTAATTATCTGGCACACTGCTCTACATTTCTTATTTCCCTAGTTATATTAAGAGAGTTGGTCTCTACAGTTGGTGGGAGTACACACTTTGCAGTTGATTCACTGTTCATGTAGGCTATAATATTGACAGCGCTCTGTGAACATCTAACAATTTAATCCAGGTGGGATGATTTTAAAACAGCTTGAAGTGTTTTAACACACAGCAGCGTTTCTGACTATAAAACCAGTGTGTGTCATTGTTGTTTTTATTATTTGTGTGTGGGGAATTTATCTGCGGTATAATGACAAAGCTACAGTATAAGTCAAACTGCATTCTTACCAAGGTAGTGAATACGAATCTAAACCTGACTGAACAACAATTAAAGCTGCAGTAGGCAGAATGTTTTTGGCATCATTTGGCAAAAAATTCCATAATAACCTTTCAGCATATTGTAATTCAAGTGTTTTGAGAGATAACTAGACTTCTGCACCTCCTTATGGCTCTGTTTTCAGGCTTTAGAAAATATATCCCGTGACGGGAGACTTTGGCCAATCACAGGTCATTTCAGAGAGAGAGAGAGTGTTCCTATTGGCTGTTCATTCAATGGAGGCAGCTGTCAATGACTGGATCAAACTGAATCAAATATGAGTCAATATTTTGTTACTGTAATGTCTATTTCTCGCCTCAAATGTTTTCAGAAACATCTTGTAGTGTACTGTTTAGCTGTAAAATGAGAAGGTTTGCTGCGGCTGTTGGGCGGTGCTTGGTATTTCTTCAACTGATCTCGACATGGCAGACGGGTCGCAAACGTTCTCATTTTACAGCTAAACAGTACACTACAAGATGTTTCTGAAAACATTTTAGGTGAGAAATAGACATTACAGTAACAGAATATTGATTCATATTTTCTCAGCGCTGCCTAGTTTGACCGTTTGATCAGAGTTCACGAGTGACTGATAGCTGTTCAGAGACGGCAGGCTCCAGCTCGGCTCTGATTGGTTGTTTTCCTCCGGTCTGTGAAATCTTGCAGATGCCATTAGGAGCACCGGAGGACACAGAGGCACAGGATTGTTTTCAGATTACGTGTCTCATGCACTACGGTCAGGATATAGTGACCGTTTATAAAAATATATTTCTTTAATGATATTTTTTGCTCCATTTCTAGCCACTGCAGCTTTAAGAATCTGATTAGAAAGTAGATGGGGAGAGTGGGAGCAGCATTTCAAGTCACCCACTAGTCTCTATAATTACAGACACCTACACATAATTGACCATTATTGGTGCCGGAGTGTGACTTCATTATATCAACCAGCTGTGCAGCTCTGTCTCTCCCGTAAAGACGCAGGTTCCCTGTCATCACAAATCTCTAGTTTTAAGCCTGCTTATAAAGGCTCCTCTAGAGCTAATAACTTTATTTGTTCCCATTTCTATACAAACATCTCTCTTATCTTATTCGGGGTTACAGTAAAGTTATTTACTCGTGGGAAATGCAATAATGAAAAAGATAGCTCTGTCTTTCCTTATATTAGGCTATATATTTTATTAATGTTTTTTCTGTTTTGTTTTATCCCTGCTCAACTAATCCCTTTATTTCAGCCTCTTTGTTTCTGCGCATATAAATAATGCCATAATGATATACAGTGCAGATAAATCACCAGACGAGAGCAGAAAGAAAAAACAAGCGCTTAAAGATATAAATATTAAATTGCAGTATAGTGCAATCCTCATAAACATCCAGATGAGTTTGTTCTACAGCTTTGTGTCCTGCTGACATACTTTAACAGGCATTAGCAAAATAAATAATTGCAAATGAAAATATTACCACAGTAAACTATGGAGGACGGAATGTGCAAAAATCTGAAATAAATTAATAAATAAATAATTGCCTCGATAAATTAATAAATATGTTATTAAATGTGGAAAAGTAATATTAAGATAAATGTAGACGTTAATTAATTGATAAAATGTGACATAAATTGATATTTCTGTTTTGATTTGCTTCTTTATTTATTTATCTTTTTAATTTATCGATTTTAAATGTATTTATTTTTGCATTTACTTTTAATTTATTTATTTTTGCATTTACTTTTAATTTGTTACATTTATTTTTAAATATATTTATTTATTTATTTATTTATGCACGATTTTCACTTAGCATTTCACCCATAATTTATTAACCCAAACTGGCTGTCACTCAATGTGTGCTACCATGGGGTCAATTAATTAATGGCTACATTTATTTTTAATGTAATTTTTTCTATATTTAGTGACATTTATTTATGTATCGAGTCATATGTTTTGGTAGTTTTTTTAGGCAGGTTCCGTCCTCCATAGTAAAACAACATATTTGTCACAGTATTGTCTTCTATAATTTCCTTTTTCGATGTCTTTGTGTTGAGCTGTTCCTCTGTCAGTGAAGCAGCCTGTTGGTGGTGTCATAAATCGGAGAAATGGAGGCGCTCTGAGCCATTATAAACAGGAAACTTGTTTGGTATTCTGTGGCGCTGCCAGAGATCCCATTTCATGCAACAGCTTTATTGCCAGATAGAAGCACTAGACTGGCCCCGATCATTTCCCTCTTCCAATAATAGTAAGCAGTAATGTCTAGCAGCCAACTTTGCACTCTCCCAAAGACGGGTCTGGATATTATCAGAAGGATGCTATTTGTTTTTCCTTTTGCCACTGATTTGTTCTTTGATAGCTTTTGCCTCCGTAGTTCACAGCATCCTGGAATCCATTATCTTTCAGGTATCAGCGCCCCGGCAGAGACGGAGCATGTTATCAAAAATTCCTCCGCTTTCATTACATTCTTGTTTGCCGGGACGAGGCGAGGCGAGAGCATTATCACATTTTCACATTTTCACATATTTCTTCGAGTTCAAAAAAATCCCTCTGTCTTCACGTTCACAGCTGGAAAATGAGTGGATATGAGGTTTCAGGCGAGTCATCAGCTCCTCTGTGAGAGAGAGAGCAAGTCAGATTTCAATTTATGTGAGATAGGTTGTGGAGAGGTTTAGAGGAGCCGTATTGGGCATCTGTGAAACATGAGCAGCAGCAATTCATTATCTTAATAGCTCAGACCTGGAACCGTGAGTGGGAACAATGTGAAGCTGCAGACCGTGATTGTGCAGTCTGAGCCACTGACCGCATGGAAGCTAATGCTTTCTCTCTTTTCTCAATACTGTGGCTTGTTTGTTCATTAGTAGTTTAATTTGGATGAGAAGAATGGGGAAATAAAGAAAACTCATACCTGAAAACATCCCATCTTCAGAATCAGAATCAGAAATACTATATTGATCCCCGAGAGGGAAATTGAGGTGTTACAGTTGCTCTTATACACTCACCGGCCACTTTATTAGGTACACCTTGCTAGTACCGGGTGGTCTACTGCTGCTGTAGACCATCTGCTTCAAGGTTGGACGTGTTGTGCGTTCAGAGATGGTATTCTGCATACCTTGGTTGTAACGAGTGGTTAATTGAGTTGCTGTTGCCTTTCTATCATCTCCAACCACTCTGCCCATTCTCCTCTGACCTCTGACATCAACAAGGCATTTTCGTCCACACAACTGCCGCTCACTGGATATTTTCTCTTGTTCGGACCGTTCTCTGTAAACCCTAGAGATGGTTGTGCGTGAAAATCCCAGTAGATCAGCAGTTTTTGAAATACTCAGACCAGCCCGTCTGGCACCAACAACCATGCCACGTTCAAAGTCACTTAAATCCCCTTTCTTCCCCATTCTGATGCTCGGTTTGAACTTCAGCAAGTCGTCTTCACCACCTCTAGATGACGTAATGCATTGAGTTGCTGCCATGTGATTGG
>CAKAOI010026545.1:0-12722 GCA_916701655.1 Sebastiscus albofasciatus
ATATATATATATATATATACACATATATACATATATACATATATATATATACATATATATATATATATATATATATATATACATACATATACATATATATATATATACATACATATACATATATACACATACATGCATACATATTTCTGAGACATTATAGCTGGCCCTAACAAAAACAAACTAAAGCTACTGTAAAACTAACACAAAATATATAAAAAGCTTTCTAAAAAACTGACACTAAACTAAATGCACTCTAAAAATTAACTAAAAATAAACTAAAATGAAATTGAAAAGTGAAAACTAAAATAAAATAAAAACTAATTTAAAATTAAATATAACTGTGGTTCAGACCGGCATTAAATAATGAAGCCTCAATAAGCCCTAACAATACATTCAAGCACACAGGTGGTAGGTTTCTTCTTCTCACTGGTACCTGAAATACATCCCCATCAACGCCCATGTATCTTTCATTATATTTTGCCTTTATTTGACAGTTGAAAGTGAATATAAATAAAGAAAACAGTGTACAGGAAATGTGGGGAGAGAAGGAAATGACATGCAACACAGTTACATGGCTGGAATCAAACTGGGGACGTGCAGTGCTGGTTTTGGTCTGATCGCCAGTTTATCTGTGGAGGACTGGTACCTGTTCCTTTTTGGTTTTCTTCTTAGGGACGGGATCGTTGCCTCTCTCGGACTCAGACCTGCTCCTGACTGACCGCCGCTGCAGCTTCCTCTCCGGAGAACCTGAAAACACATAATAAATCCAGAGCTGTATCTCTTACTGACTTTACAAATCATCCAATAAAAAAGCACCCTGCATGTCTGTGTTTTCTACCAACCGTGTGGACTACTGTGGTGCGATCCAGGAGAGGAGGTCTGCTGCGTTCCTCCCTCCTCACTCCTCCGACTGGCGGGGGAGCCCCTTCTCTCCTCTTCCTCCCCTTCGTCCCCGTCCCCGTCCCCATCTCCGTCCCCGTCCCCGTCCCCGTCCCCGTCCCCATCCCCATCCCCATCCCCGTCCCCGTCCCCATCTCCGTCCCCATCTCCGTCCCCGTCTTCCTCCTCCTCTGGACTGGGCTCAGGTTTAGCTCTGCTGTCCTGTTGGAAGCATCAACGTTAGAATATCCTCACAGGACACCTCAGGATATACATTTTCCTGTCTGCATGCGTTACACCAACCTCAGGTGAGCAGTATCCCAGGTCGGGCTGCCGGGCCTCTCTCTCCACTCTCTCCTCCTTCTCTTCCTTTTTCGGAGACGCAGCTGCTTTTTTCTGCAGGAGAGGCCAGTCACACTTGGTGATCTCCACATTCAGCCTCTTCATGGTGATGGAGAGAGGCAGCAGCTTCCTGGCGGCGGCAGTTTTCCAGGCTCTGACTGGTGGCGGCGAGTCCTGCCGTGCAACACAACCAGCGTTCTGTTTCGGGGAGCTGGTTTTACACTGGTCCCCCCTCTGGTTCTTCTCGTCATTCGAGGCCTGGGAGTTTGTGTTGTCGTCTGTGTTTGAAATACTACACTGTCGCCGTGGCAGCAGCCTTCGTGGCGGCGGCGGATCTCTAGCTGGTGACTTCACGTCTCCCTCTTCCTTCTTACTGATTGAGCCGCTGGAGCGTCGGTTTCGTTTCTCAGCTCTGATGCTGGGTTTCCTGCCGGACGTGCCCTCATGGGGGTCCGGGTCAACGTAGATGAAGGTGTAGTTGTCAATTCGCTCCTGCCGCGTCATCACAAAGGCGTCCTCGGCGTGGCCCACGCCCACCTCCCACTGAGAACGCTCCCGCTGAGGGATGGGCTTCAGTAGCTGGAGAAGAAAACACCAAAGAGATACAAAACAATTAATAAACTTTATTTCTAAATGGAACCCGTCTGGAGAATCGATAAGGGCTGCAACTAACGATTATTTTCATTAATTAATTTAAGAAGCATTCGTACGTACTTTGTGTTTCTCTACGGGGTTTGAGGCCTTGCGGAGCGTCTCAGCCTGAAGGTCATCATACTGCTGCTTCCCCTGGTACAGGACTATCCTCTTCTCGTGGATCCACGCTCGCTCAGCAACGCTGCCAAAGAACTGGACGTGATACTCCCTGTGACCTGCACAGAGACACAGAGACCCGATAACAAGCTGTGGCATTTACATCCTCACGCGTTCATACCAAGCCCCCCCAGGAAGAGCGCCGGACTATGAAGCAAATTTTCATAGTGGCCAAACAGCGGTACTATAACTCCCGTGTTCGTTATGTGATGCCATTGGGATCAAAAATACTTTTTCCCGTAGACTTACATTGGGAAAGAGACGTCTGTAACTCAGCAGATAATTGTTTTTGAGGTGAATCAACTTCCCAGTACGAACATTTGAATATCCCTTATTTAAATCATTAAGTCCTAAAAGTTGTAAAATGCCCTAATAGCTGAATCCAGAGTTATTTTCCCTCCTCCGTTCATGTGAATGAGACCCAGCTGGAGCGAGAGCTGGGTGGCGGAGTTAAAGGAAATGCTGCTGCGCCTGCTCTGTGGGCCCAATGGATGCTTAAGATCGCCGGATGATCTGGGTACTTTATCTCTCGGCAGTCGAGCCATTTTGGCATTATTCGCTGCTGTGCAACTCTAATAGGACTGAACGGGAGCCCGCCTTCAACGCTGTATCCAGTTCTCTTAATACATCCATGATTCCTACCTCTGGTGTTGATACGAGTGTGGACCTTCATCTGTGGGTCAGAAGAGATCATGCAGGGCCACCAGGGGTAGGTGCCCACCTTGGACCACACCAGATCTCCGATCACAAACTCCTTACAGAAGCCCGTCTCCTGGATCACTGATGGATGATGGACCTTCGGAACCTAAAAAGGAACATGAACGAGTCACTGCTCTGCTTTAAAATCCAAACAAGTATGTTCACTATGATCTACAGTGAACCGTTGTTCTCTTGCCTTCGGCGTCTTTGGTTCGGTTTTGATAACGGTCTTCTGAGGCTTCTCTGTCTCGGCTGGGGGTGTTTCTATCGGCTGGGGCTGGATGTCGACGTCCTCCGTCTGCTCCGTGGTACCTGCCTGTGCTTGTGCTTGGCTCTGGTCCAGGTTCTGTTCCTGGACCTGCAGCTGCGGCCGAGCAGTCTTTTTCCTCTTCTCCTTCTTCCTCTCATGTCTGCGCTGCATCTGAGTGGCCTCGTTCTTCTGAGACTCCTTCTGAAGAGCAGGAAATAGAAAAAAACAACACAGTGGCGACGAGACATCAGTTCACTTTTTTTCTTTTTATATAAAAAAGTAACTCAAAAATGGATCTGTCTGTCTGCTGAAATCAAAACCTCCTCAGATATCCACTTCTTAAGACGATAAACTAAGATGCACACTGTGGAATAACTCCATATGAATTTTAATGGGACATATTAGACTTGTATTTAGTGGTTCAATATACACTGCTTTGTAATATCATGCAAAGTATGCTGTTGTTTGTATGTAGATATGAAACAAATAATCAATTAATCAATAGACAAATTTATCAGGATCATGTATTTAACCATTAAAGTATTTTTTTTCAAGGAAGCAATGCTGGTTCCAGCCTCTAAAATGTGAAGATCTGCTGCTTTTCATGGTTTTATATCAGATTAAACCAAATATCTTTGACTTCAGAGCTATTATTTGGACAGAGCAAGCTATTTGAAGACGTATCTTGGACTCGGAGAACTTGTACTCAGCATGTTTCATTATTTTCTGGTATTTTACAGTAAATTGCAACGAATAATTGATTAGTTAGTCAATTATTAAATAATCGCCAATTAATAACATAACAGATCCTCCTCCTTAAATAATGAATTCATTCATTCAGAAAATGTCATAAAATAGTAAAAAAAAATGCTCATCACAATTTCCCAGAACACAATACTATGACTTCAAATTGCTTAAACATTAAAGATTATCAAACATTTAATAACATTAAATTGATTAACCATAAAGATATTCCATTTATAATGAAATAAAACAGAGATAAACGGCTAACCCTCTCGTTTTGACATGTAGCAGCCAGCATAGTAGTATTTTTTTTAATCTCTTAAAACCCACCTGCCCATTGATGGGTGGGTTAGGGTTGGGTTAGGGTTAGGGTTTGTGATCAACAATGTTTTGAATGCATTTTGATGACTATAAAACCTTTTACCATCATTCAAAAAATTGTATATCATATTTTAACCCTAACTTGCCGACGGGCAGGGGGGTTTTAAGAGGTTAAATGTCAATCTCCGACTAATTCGTTTGGAAGAAAATGTAAAAAGACATAAAAAAGGACACGATTGATGTGTGTGCGTGTGTGCGTGCGTGTAACTAGCTCGGACACATTACCTGCAGTTCCTGCAGCAGGTCTCCACACAGCGCAGACTCAAACAGCTCTTTTCCGTTCTGATACGTCTTTATGATCTTCAGCTTGATCTCTGGAGAGCTGGTTTTCTTCAGCACCCCACCGGGGGCGTTGGACAGGGTGTGGGAGGGCTGAGAGGAAGGGGTACTGTCTACCAGGGAGGGGGGAGGACTGGAGGATTGCAGGAGTAACGGGGGAGGAGGAGGGAGAGTGTGGGTCATGATGTGAGGCGTATGGGGCAGGTGATGCTGGGAGGGCAGCTGTGGCGGCGGAGGACTCTGCGGGAGCGGGTGGGTTTGTATGTGAGGTGGGTTTGAGTGGAAGTGGTGCGCGTGGTGGTGGTGATGGGGGTGATGGTGATGGTGGTGGAGGTGTGGGTGGTGCGTGGGCAGAGGGGGGGACACAGGAGACAAAGGTCTCTCCTGGAGACCCGGGCCTCTCAGGACCGTCCCCTCCCCCGGCATGAGGACGTGGTCTCCGTAGCTCCGTATGGCCCCGTAGCCGTTAGCCGAGCCGTTGGGGAACTGCGAGTACATGGAGAACTTGGCCTGCGGCTCGTACATGCCCAGGCCGGGCGGGTAGCCATTGGAGACCTGCGACATGTCCTCCGAGGCTGACGGCGGGTAGGAAAACTCTGCATCCAGGGCAGCATCGTAGGAGGGACCACCATCCTCGCCTGGATCACTGCCGGTGTCACAGGTGCCTTCCTGTCTGATGTTTGCTGAGTCAATGAGCTGAGGGGGTTGCTGAATTGTATTTCCCATGATCCCTTGCATGAAAGAGAAGGAGAAATCCATTGTTGGGCTCCTGCATCCTTAACTGTCTTTTTCTTTGACTGGACCTGTTGACAGAGATATATGAGACACAGGTAGGCTCTGATTAAATCATTATCAAACTAACTAATTATCACAACTACACACTGTGTCCAAGACAATCTAATGTATCCCTTACGAAGCCCTGAGAAATTATATAACACTTAGCACCAGCTTAACATTATTGTATCTATATTAAATCTGCTCTCTGCTTTCTGGGATACTCTGCGGCTCCTGGTTTGCTCTGTGTCAGTTTGTTTGTGGCCATTTTATTAAATACAAATGTATTTAGGAACACGTACCACAACATAATCTGACATTTTAAACCTACACATTACATATAAATGCAACATTCTCGGTTTGCTTCCAGCCAGGAATCTTGTCTGTATCTACAGTTTTAAAACAGTCCAATAAGAGACAAACATGCCCCAGAAAACTATCTTAGAAATACTGTAGCACCTGCTGGTACCATTTCAGCTGGTATTGTGCGTTAGTGGTGCATATTTGCAAGTGTGGTACACAAAATAATTGCCAACCAGGGGAGCAATACCACACTTTGCCTGGCGGCTAATCCAGCCTTGATGCTTTATGAAGTTATTATGTGACATGTAGCACGATCCTGAGAAAACATACTGTACTGTATCTCTCAAATGTAACCTCACAGCTTCTAATAAATTCAAAAGTTGAAATTATTAGAAGATGAATTGAGCAATATTTCAAGCAAAACTGGCACAAACAAAATTGGTTCCTGCTTTTCAAATGTGAAGATTGGTTGATTCCTTTAATCTTCTATAATAATAAACTGAATATCTTTGAGTTTTGGACAGTATGTAGCACAATCCTGAGAATACACAGTGTACTGTAACTCTCAAATAAATGTAACCTCAGCTCCTAATAAACTCAAGAGCTGAATTTATTAGATTAATTGAACAATATTTCAAGCAAAATACACAAAAAAAAATCACTGGTTTCTGCTTTTCAAATGTAAATATTGGTTGATTTCTTCAGTCTTCTATAATAATAAACTGAATATTTTTGAGTTTTGGACTGCTGGTCAGACAAAACAAGAAATTTAATCTATGTATTGATTAATCCATGTATTGAAATGTGCAGATATTCAAAAAATGATTGTTAGTCAAAGCCCGAATAAACCCACAGGGCTGAAATGAGTAAATATTGGTTGATTTCTTTAGTTTTCTATAATAATAAACTGAATATCTTTGAGTGTGGGACTGCTGGTCAGACAAAACAATCAATTTAACGATATTTACTTCGACCCTGAGGGATTTGTATGCCCTTTTTTACTATTTCATAGCCCAAATTATGAATCCATGTATTGAAATAATCTGCAGATATTAAAAGTGATAAACTCAAAGGAATGTTCATAATTTGGGCTATGAAATAGTAAAAAAGTGCATAAAAATCCCTCAGAGCCTAAGTAAATATCAAATTACATTGCTTGTTTTGTCTGACCAGCAGTCCAAAACTCAAAGATATTTAGTTTATCATTATGGAAAACTAAAGAAATCAACCAATATTAACATTTTACTGCCAGTTTTGCTTGAAATATAGTTAAATTCATCTTCTAATAATGTCAGCTCTTGTGTTTATTAGGATGGATTAGTTAATTTGGGCTATGAAATGGTTAAAAGGGGCATCAAAATTCCTCAGAGCCCAAGTAAACATCATTAAATTGCTTGTTTTGTCTGACCAAAACAGGACAAATCCTCATTAAAATCACCATTAATCATCTTAAACTTGCAACTTGTCCTTATAATTAAGAAGTTCCCCTCTTTAATAGCCATTAATCATCTGTGTAGTGCCTCATTTTAGTGTTATTATTTCATCAACACAAACACATGGCGGCCTTGCTATCACAAACAAAACAAAAGAGCAGCCCCCAGTGCCTGCTTTGCCCTCTTATAATTGACACTTGTAATATCAATTATGCTTAATTAATCAGGGTTAAAAGTGTGTGTAACGTTGGCATGTCCACATAGAATCCACCAATACACCAACTGAGCTTTAATGTGTGTTGAACATGCTCAGGCTCTTTGCCAAAGGTGGATACAACGGTGATGTAAACATCCATAAAGGTGTCAAACTAACGGTCACTAACGGCTCCTGTTGTTATCTCAAGGCTTCATGTGTGTTTGTTTATTTAACATTAATATCTGCTTATAAAACTGCGCAGACGCACACAAAAAATGTTTCACTGAATGATCTTATAGCTTTACTGTGATGTTAGCCCTAAAAGCCTTAAAGCTACCTGGCTATGAAAAAGGGGAGATTGTGTTGATTAAAAACAACTGTTAGAAACCGTTAAAAACCGAACGGTTACAACAGTTTGAATTTTAGTAAATATTGGTTGATTTCTTTAGTTTTCCATAATAATAACTGCTGGTCAGACAAAACAAGCAATTTAATGATGTCTACTTGGGCTCTGAGGGATTTTGATGCCCTTTTGTTTTACTATTTCATAGCCCAAATTATGAATCCATGTATTGAAATAATCTGCAGATATTAAAAGTGATAAACTCAAAGGACTGTCTGAATATTAGTGGACAATAACAGGTCAAACTCTGATCCAAAAAACATTAATTATCTTAAAAGTTTCAGCTTGTACTTATAATTAAGAAGTTCCCCTCTTTAATAGCCATTAATCACCTGAGTAGTGCCTCATTTTAGTGTTTTTATTTCATCAACACAAACACATGGTGGCCTTGCCATCACAAACAAAACAAAAGAGCAGCCACCAGTGCTTGCTTTGCCCTCTTATTAATTGACACTTTTAATATCTATTATGCTTAATTAATCAGGTTAAAAGTGTGTGTAACGTTGGCATGTCCACAGCGAATAATAATAATAATAATCTGCAGATATTAAAAGTGATAAACTCAAAGGACTGTCTGAGTATTAGTGGACAATAAGAGGTCAAACTCTGATCCAAAAATCACCATTAATTCTCTTAAACTACATCAACACAAACACATGGTGGCCTCGCCATCACAAACAAAACAAAAGAGCAGCCCCCAGTGCCTGCTTTGTCCTCTTATAATTGACACTTTTAATATCAATTATGCTTAATTAATGAGGTTTAAAGTGTGTGTAACGTTGGCATGTCCACAGTGAATACACCAATCCACTGATTGAGCTTTGATTTCTGTGATTTGATGCCTTTTTTTTTTTTACAATATCATAGCCCAAATTATGAATCAATGTATTGAAATAATCTGCAGATATTAAAAGTGATAAACTCAAAGGACTGTCTGAATATTAGTGGACAATAAGAAGTCAAACTCTATCCAAAAATCACCATTAATCATCTTAAACTTGCAGCTTCTCCTTATAATTAAGAAGTTATTCTCTTTATTAGCCATTAAGTGCCTCATTTAGTGTTTTTATTTCATCAACACAAACACATGGTGGCCTTGCTACCACAAACAAAACAAAAGAGCAGCCCCCAGTGCCTGCTTTGCCCTCTTATAATTGACACTTTTAATATCTATTATGTTTAATTAATGAGGTTAAAAGTGTGTGTAACGTTGGCATGTCCACAGTGAATACACGAATCCACTGATTGAGCTTTAATTTCTGTGATTTGATGCCTATTTTTCACTATTTCATAGCCAAAAATTATGAATCCATGTATTGAAATAATCTGCAGCTTGTCCTTATAATTAAGAAGTTGCCCTCTTTAATAGCCATTAATCATCAGTGTAGTGCCTCATTTTAGTGTTTTTATTTCATCAACACAAACACATGGTGGCCTTGAATCCATATATTGAAATAATCTGCAGTGATTGTTAATCAAAGCCCTGATAAACTCACAGGCTGAAATATTGTAAAGTAAATATTGGTTGATTTCTTTAGTTTTCCATAATAATAAACTAAATATCTTCGAGTTTGGGACTGCTGGTCAGACAAAACAAGCAATTTAATGATGTCTACTTGGGCTCTGATGGATTTTGATGCCCTTTTGTTTTACTATTTCATAGCCCAAACTATGAATCCATGTATTGAAATAATCTGCAGATATTAAAAGTGATAAACTCAAAGGACTGTCTGAGTATTAGTGGACAATAAGAGGTCAAACTCTGATCCAAAAATCACCATTAATCATCTTAAACTACATCAACACAAACACATGGTGGCCTTGCCATCACAAACAAAACAAAAGAGCAGCCCCAAGTGCCTGCTTTGCCCTCTTATAATTGACACTTTTAATATCTATTATGTTTAATTAATCAGGGTTAAAAGTGTTGTAACCAAGGTAATTGTAATTGAGGTTTTAATGTGTGTTGAACAGGCTCAGGCTCTTTGCCCAGCAGTTGGCAAAAGGTGGATATAACGGTGATGTAAACATCCATAAAGGTGTCAAACTAACGGTCACTAACGGCTCCTGTTATCTCAACGCTTCATGTGTGTTTGTTTATTTATTAAACATTAATATCTGCTTATAAAACTGCGCAGACAAACACAAAAAACGTTTCACTGACTGATCTCATAGCTTTACTGCGATGTTAGCCCCTAAAAGCCTTAAAGCTACCTGAAAAAAGGGGGGATTGTGTTGATTAAAAAACGACCGTTAGAAACCGTTAAAAAACAAAAACACGTTGTGTTTTTGAACACCAACGGCTAACCGTTCAAACCGTCAGCCGTTAAAACCGTTATTATTTTAAACCGTTTGAATTGTGCCTCACACATATAAAAAGGGGAGATGAAAGAGGAGCTAATGCTAGCTATGCTAACGTTACATTTTGAGCCAACATGGCTGCCTTTTTTGCCCCTTTAAATCAAACTGATTAAACCTCCATCGCTGGGAGGTTTTTAGAAGAGAAATGTGGTACAGAATAAGCCAGTTAAGAGCCTGAAAACACGGTGTTAGGTGAGACACAGAGAGACAACAACATGCAGGCAAACATGGCTATGAAGAAGGAGAAGCTTTAGATGATCAAGATATTAAAATATATATATCAATACCTTCAGCGTGTCCCATTCTAAACACATACACCAGCCAGCAACGGTTCCTCGTTTATATATATATATATAAGGAGAAAAAACAACAAAAATAATCCTGTGTTATTATAGATAAAGCGCAGGCCTTTTTTTTTTCTTCTTCGTTTTAACGCAATTCTCCACAGAGAGGAGGAGGAGGAGGAGGAGGAGGTGTTACACGCTATCTGGTCGCTGCCCAATCCCACAGCTGCTTCTTCTTCAGTGTGAAGTAGAAACACATATAAGATATGATCAATATCTTGCGTGCAGTCTTCTTCAACAATAATAATAGCGATAATCTTCCTCTGGTTTTAACAAAAGCTTCTGTTTCTGTTTTAAGGTGCTGCAGGCCTGATGGTCGACTCGGTGTCTCCTAGTGATGGGGAGTCCGGCTCTTTTCAGTGAGCAGGATCATTTGGCTCAGCTCACCAAAGGAGAACCGGCTCTTTAGGCTCCCAAACGGCTCTTCATTTTTACCACTTCTGCCTTTTTATAATTCAGTCAAATTTAACTTTAGCTGTTTGACCTATGATTAGTATGTGTGCACATATATCACTTAAAGGGACTGTTTGTAACTTTCTAAGCGTATAAATGTAGCGGGTCGGCACACATGCACGTTCGCGTGTGGCCGCTGTCTCGTCTCCGCTCGCCTTCACTTAGACAGCGCGCGCATTCTCGCGTACTCGCTCCACCTCTAGACGTGAACGCACGCTCACTCCACACTGCAGAAGAGTTAATTTAGCTCTGAGAATATCTAGTGAATGTACAGTGGACGTTTGTGCAGAAATAAATGCTGCAGCTCCTCCAGACCAACAGAGGTTTCCCATGTATTGGGAAGTAACGAGACTCCGCAGAGAGAAATGTTACCGACCGGTTACCGTTGTCTTCCTGTTCTCTCCGGCTGCGGACGGAGGGAGACGAGTTTCTCGCTTGGGAGCCCCGCTGCTGAAGCCTGCGCTGAGGCAGGAGAAGCAAACACAGTATCAGCATTGATTCATGGAGAGACCTTTGTCTGGTCAGCTAACATTACTGCCAAGCAGCTGAAATATAGAGTGATATTGTGCTTTTAGCTGACGTGTGTTGCCTCAAGTTACAAATAGTCCCTTTAAATTATTCAATATAATTATACTAAACTTTATAATTGCCAGAATACCATCTAGAGTGTCTTTTATTTCTTCTTTCGGTGATTGACCATGTGAATCAATCATAACACCTACTAGTGGGTGTATTAGGCAACTAACTGTATGTTGACCTAACGTTAACAGGGGTGTTTTCTTGTTGAAATGCGATCATGACGGGTTTCGGCAGGCAGCTGCTATTGTTTCTTTCCAAGACAAGAAGAGTGTCCATCGTCACTTTTCTTGTCTGCTATTCGCACACCACACTCCTCTCTCTCTTTCTCTCCTCCTCTCCCTCCTACTCAGAACCATGGATGTATTAAAAGAATTAGATACAGCGTTGGAGGCGGGGCCCCGTTCATTCCTATGAGAGTTGCTCATTGGCGCATGAAGACAAAATGACTGGAAAAGTACCTGTATCTTTGTGGACCATGGGCAACTGCGACATGCGCAGTAGCGTCCACTCGGTCACATGACTCGATCACGGGGTCCCAACGTCACAGTCTGAGTCTCACTCACATGAACGGAGGAAGGGAAATAAGTCTGGATTCAGCTATTAGTCCATTTTACAACTTTAAAAACTTTTTTTTTTAAATTAAGGGCTATTAGAGTGTTCGTACTGGGAAGTTGATTCACCTCAAAAAAATATATCCGCTGAGTTACAGGCGTCTCTTTCCCAATGTAAGTCTATGGAAAAAAGTATGTTTTGGGCCCAAAGGCATCACGTGACTGACACGGAAGTTGCGGTACCGCCGTTTGGCCACTATGAAAGTCCGGATCGTCGACAGGCGCTCTTCCTGGGGGCTTGCTCTGTACCTGTAGACTGTCAGCGTCTCGGCTCTTATCGTTGACTTAAAAGAGTCGGCTCTTTGAACCAGCTCGTTCGTGACTAACACATCTCTATTTCTCCTGCAGCTCAGCGCCAAAATCAGCCAGATCCGGACCCGGAGGGGTTATGAGGGAGCACCTCGGGATGTGTAGTTCACTTCTGATGGCTTCTACTGTACTAGGAACTAATGTGGGCTAAAAAAAAACAACAGGAGGTATCGGTGCAGATGTGACATAAGAAGTCACACCTACACTGAAAATGAAAGAGAAAATGTCTTTTGAAGCAGGAGATTATGTAAAAAAAACAACAACCGGAAACAGTTTTAAATATATATATATTTTAATAGTGTCATATATTTTAAGGATGAAGGATGTGAACAGTATTATTTTTAATTATTTTTTATTTTGACCACACAACGCGATGCAGATGATGCAGACATGCCGTAGTGACGTAGTGACGTGATGACGTAGGCAGCAGCGTCTCTGATTGGCTTTTATACGCCTCCTCGCCTGATCTGGAGCAGAGAGGAGGAGGAAACGAAAGACCTCTCACTCAGCCGCTAATTCCTGGTACCCACAATTGTTGTAGTCCACAGCCTATTTAGTAGGCACCACAAAAC
>CAKAOI010026547.1:0-11938 GCA_916701655.1 Sebastiscus albofasciatus
GGTTTGGTTTTTGCTCTGATATGCATTGTCAGCTGTGAGACCTTATATAGACAGGTGTGTGCCTTTCCAAATCATGTCCAATCATTTGAATTTACCACAGGTGGACTCCAGTCAAGGTGGAGAAACATCTCAAAGATGATCAAGGAAAATGGGAGGCATCTGAGCTAAATTTCAAGTGTCATAGTAAAGGGTCTGAATACTTATGTCAACGTGATATTTCAGTTTTTCCTTTATAATAAATTTGCAAAAATTTCTAAAATTCTGTTTCCACTTTGTCATTATCGTGTACTGAGTGTAGATTGATGAGGGAAAAAAGTAATTTTATCGATTTTAGCATAAGGCCGTAACATAACAAAATGTGAAAAAAAGTGAAGGGGTCTGAATACTTTCTGAAGGCACTATAGCTGCACCCTCTCATGTCACTTCTGGTTGCAAAAAAACAAGATGGCGACAGCCAAAAAGCCGAACTCAAGGCTTCAAAACTGCCATTTTGGCATCATTTTGTTGACACTTTTTTTGTTGGTCTTTCCACCAAGTGAGAGATATCCTATGGTAGCCATCAGGTCTGCAGATCTCCCACTCATAATTACAACCTCTGGGCTGTTGTCAATGTTTTTATTCCATTTAGCTGCTTGTATTTATGGTCTCTATGATATGACATGAATGCAGCATTGCGGTAACACTTCCTGTCAGTGATCATAGTTTTTACAATGCACTCTGGGATCTTTCAGTCACCATATGCTATAGTTACCAAATTGTAGAGAGGAAATTCCTCCCCAAGCCTCAGTGAAGTCTCCATCATCCAGTTTCTTCAGATCAGGAGTGCAGGGGGAATGATCCGACACCACCATGTCAATCTGCCCGGCTTTCAGTGCGGACCATAACTGCTCCTGTGTGGGACAAAAACAATCATCTAGTAGTAATCAAAGAATAATAAAGCAAGTGTAATCCAGTTTTATGTTGATGCTCACACTGAAAATAGTCAGATTCATCCTCTTCTGTTTACCTGGTTAACAGATCCTCTGATGGGGGGGCAGCACTTGAATTGAGTGGCCCCTGCAGGTATGTTCTCTGCACACAGGCTGAGGTAGTGGTGGGTAGTCTCCACTGTCAAGGGGGCTCCGGCCTGCCGCGCTTCCTGGATCAGTTTCAATGGCTTTGCGGAGGACAAGTGAACTATATGGCACCGCACCCTGGAGCAGAGAGGGTTTTTGGCATTAATGCTAAAATTACAACTAAATGCTATCCAGAATGATGATATTAGGATTATTTGTCACCACGCTGATGTTCTTACTGGTACTGGAGGCAGAGTTCTGTGACGGTGCGAATTGCTTCTACCTCCATGACATCTGGTCTGGACTGTAGAAAGGTGGAGTACTGACAAGGGTCTAACATGGGGGTGATGTAGGCAGGGGTATGGAGTTTGAACAAACCAGAGCAGGGCAGAACATCAGTATGATATCAACACTGTTATTATGAACCTTGATGTATGGATTAGCAGATATGTTACTATTTATTGGTCCTAAAAGTTAAAGAGGACATATCATGCTCATTTTCAGGTTCATATTTGTATTTTGGGTTTCTACTAGAACAGTGGTTCCCAAAATATTTTACTTGAATCTAAGAAAAGCTCAGTGTTTTTCTATTAAATTAACTTTCTTTTAATGAATATAACGTCAGTTTAGTCAACATAAAGTGATGACGTCTTGACAGATTTACCAATTTGTGAATTTTGTAAATGATTAGATCTATCTGTTATAGGTAATGTTTGGATCACACGGAGTCGGAGACAATCCTACGCAGCCACCACTGGAATAATTCTACAAATAGTTTCATACTAATGATATTAGCCTGATCTTTATCTGCAACTGTGCAGAAGTATCGGGTTTAAACAGAATGTGGCCTACTAAGTAGCAAAAAATATATCTTTTTAAATAGTTTTATATACAGATTTTTGTATAAATTATCCAGTATGTGTGTTACATGATTTTAGTTATACACGTGCAAATCTAATTTTGACAACCTCAGCAGCAAGTCCTAGCGCACCCCCCTGTGGTCTTTGACCCCAGGTTGGGAACCACTGTTGTAGAACACGTTTACATCCTTTAATGTTCAAAATACACATTATTTTTCTCGTACCGTCTGTCTGAATATACCTATATTCACCCTCTGTCTGAAACGCTCCATTTTAGTGCCTGTCTCTTTAAGCACCTATCCCGAAAAAGGCCAGTCTGCTCTGATTGGCTTGTGAGAAAAATATGGCGCTCCTTTGCAAAGATAGGAGAGGAGAGAAGAGGAGCCAAACCTCCCAAAGCAGTGGAAAAGTGAGTTTTTCATGGTATGTCCCCTTTAAGTAATACCGTTTTCTGATCTCATTTGACTATTCTAGCTTGTTGCACTGCAAAAAATCCCAATCTGGACAAATGTGTAGATGATTTTCTTAAAGGGTCTATTACGTAACGGTGACTGCGACAGATAAAATAGGATTTGGCGCAGACAGATGATATGTTGTACACTGTAAAATGATTGTTACCGCCGCTCTCCTCTGTTGTCTGCTGAACATCCATCTCTGCATGAAACTAAAGGAGACAAAGCAGAAGGTGTTTCAGTTACATTACCGTACTTTATTTGGACATGTTATGGAAGATGCTGCAGGTGGTGAGTTACCAGCAGGACACTTCCTGTGCCTTGCAGCTGCTTCATGGCTGCATGTAGATCCCAGTCAGTCACATGGGGAAACTCCTCCACCCCACTATGGATGAGGAAACACTTGAAACCAGCCACTCCCGCCTGGATCATGGGCCGAAGTTCTAGCTATAAAGAGACATCCGGCGTTTGTGTTTGGTCGTGATCCAGCACAGTCTGGCTGAGAATGTGTTCATTGTTGTCCAAGCTTTTCCACTGTACCTGATTGCCAGGGATCACACCTCCCCAGAAGGCTGTGTCCACGAAGCACTTCCCTGACGCCTCCCGCATTTTCTCGCGAAAATTGCCAAGTGTGGTAGTCGGAGGGATGCTGTTTCTGTGGGAATTTTAAAGGGGAGCTATTATGCTTATTTTCACATGTATGCTTGTATTTTGGGTTTCTACTAGAACACGTTTACATGCGTTAATGTTCAAGAAATGCTTTACCCTATTCATATTGGCTGTGCTGCAGCACCTCTTTTCACCCTCTGTCTGAAACGCTCTGTTTGAGCTCCTCCCCCCTCCTGAAAAGCCCGGTCTGCTCTGATTGGTCAGCTGGCCCACTAGTGTGATTGGTCAACCGAACCAAACTCTTCGGACTCCGCTCCAGCTCTGCTCTTACTAGCTTTGTTTGAGGGCGTGCCAAATTAGCTGCTAGGTAGGTATTGCCTAGCATGCAAATGTGTTACTTGATGACATCACCACGTTACAGAAGAAAAGGCAGGACTTCAAGCAAGGTGTTTCAGGCAGTTCAGGAGCAGTATTTCTGTGGGGGAGAGTAATTCCCTTTGGCGTGGACTTTGGGCTTTGTAACTTTGCGGACCTTTTACATGCACAAAAAAACTATATAACGCACTAAAGGAAAGAGAAAAATCACAAAAGCATTATACAGTAGGTCCTCTTTAACAAAAAGAAAATTAAACAAAACTCGTCGCTGGCAACTTCAAATCTTATGTCCCCAAAATGTTATTTTCCTTGGCCCCATTTGTCAAAACCACTACCATATACTGTAACTATCAACATAAAACCACTTAAAGCGGCATCTGCAAGATTTCACAGACCAATCAGATCCGATCTCTGAGCAGCTGTCAATCACTCGCAAACTCTGATTAAACGGTCAAACTAGGCAGCGCTGATCAAATATGAATCAATATTCTGTTACTGTAATGCCTATTTCTCTCCTCAAATGTTTTCAGAAGCATCTTGTAGTGTACTGTTTAGCTGTAAAATGAGAAGGTTTGTGACCTGGCAGCCATGCTGAGATCAGATGAGGAAATACCAAGCACCGCCCACCAGCCGGAGCAAACTTTCCATTTAATCTTTGCCTAAGGAAAAGAGTTATTTTGCAATCTGTTGTCCTTCCACCGGTGGCCTTGTAAAGTCACACTGGGTTTTGGTTGATTTTGGGAGGGGGTAACTTACAGCGGCATGTCCACAATGGTTGTCACCCCTCCAGCTGCAGCAGCCCTGGTGGCGGTCCAGAAACCTTCCCAGGAGGTGCGTCCAGGTTCATTCACATGAACATGGCTATCTACAATGCCTGGCATCACCACACTGTCACCCACATCCAAAACCTGCCGTCACAGTTGGGTTACATACAGGAAGACACCATTGTTAAACTGCAAATAGATTCTAAGAAGTTTTAAATCAATGCATATGACCATATAAGCACAACTGAGACCAGTGAGAGCCAGCTTACCTCACAGGCAACATCATGGGAAAAGTCGCAGTCTGAGAGGATTTGATGGATCTTCCCGTCCTTTATTATGATGACAGCAGGACGGACTTGGTCACCGAGAAGCACCCTTTTACTCCTCACAGCACCAACCGCTGATCCGAGCTCCATGTCTGTCTTTATTGAGAGGTAATGAGTACAAAATGCTGTAACTCTGCTGCTTCTGCACAGATTTTGGCAGATCCCACCCCCTGCCAAAGGGTACAAAGGAGGAGCATTTGTGGACTTTTCCTGTCTGTGTGACATGGCTGAATTTCAGATCGAACCATGCACAGCAAGTTAGGTGAGGAATGGTGAGGACAGGGTGATATGACTGCAGTGTGGGGGAAGTTTTCAGAAAGGCCAACAAATGGCATGTTTGAGGTTTAATCCTGAACCTCAGCTTGTGACACTGTAATACACAGTGTGTGGACAGCGTGGAACACAAATGTGAAAACAAGAATTTCCTTGCACTGCTGGAAGTGGGGGTGCTGAGGGTGCTGCAGTAACGGAAAGGAAATTGAAGATATTTAAATTATTAAAGGTGTTATTTATAACATTTAGCCACTAGATGTCGCATTCTCCCTCCCCCGTTCCATTGCATTTACTTCACAACAAGTCGTTGCCAGGCACTTATCGTTAATCTCAGACATTTATCTGTTTTTTTCCACACTAACTGATGAGTCAGAGATACAACGTGATACCAACGTCGTTTTACTATTGTTAGAAATGGGAACCAAACATCAGAAATCTTCCGCAGAGATAAACAAAACATTCACTTTGGACCCGCCAACATTTTTAATTCACAATCATAACAATTTTTTTCAGTAAAAGCCATACTTTCATTCAGCACCTTTCTAAATGCTCTGTGGATGTATTATTTCTTTTTTTTAAATATTCGTCTATATAAAATGTTTTCAATATAACCTTTAAAATACTGTCTCATATGAATCTTCGCAGGGTGAACACAGGTATAGATCCTCGCTCGTCTCCTGTATGAAGTGGCTGTATCCTCACTGTCCTGTGTTATTAAACTAAAAAGAAATAAACTATAGTAACCTGGTTATGAGTCATCCATACACCAACTCACTCCCTCTTCCTCCCCTCAGTTCTCATGCGCAGTGTTGTTGACTTGTTACTGTGGCTGCTTGAACATACAGTATGTTGACGTTCAAGTTGGCTCTTCTAAAATCAGTGTTTTCCCAGCCATTATAGCGCGTTATTGCGCTGCGTAAAAACAACGTGGAGGAAGGTGGAGGAGGGTGAGAATGAGGGGGCTGTGATTTTGTCGACACAATGTTCACCTCCTGCAAAAGCAGAACATAATATCACCGATGAGAGCGATTTATCTACCAGTCATTCTGTTACATTGCCTGTGCAGAACTGGTTGTTTACTAATGCGCGATGATAAACTCATGTTCAGTGTTCAGAATCTGCTCTTTTGATTTACTGAATATGAATTTGCAGGGCAAACACTGACACAAGAATTACATGTTCAAACGAAGGCTGTGATGTGTGTAAATAATAAAATAGTAGTTCAACTACAAAAAAGTTTTGTATTTAAGCTTTGTGGGCGTTATCTATAATAATGGTCCAAAATGATGTCAAAAAACCTTCACATTTTCTTGTCATTAATGACTATTACATATAAATAATCCTGGACATTTAAATGAAAGCAAAACAAAAAAAAAAGTCATTATAGACTGACTTTCTCTCAGCACCCCCAACCCTGACTTACTTCCAGCGTCCCAACATGCAATAGATCACAATGAGCCTCATGCAACAACACTTTGGTATCTGAACTTTCTCTTACTTGTGAGTGTGCCACGTCAGGTTCAGGAGACTCTCCCAACTTCAGATCATAAATGAGCTGCGAAAACATGACGCCACCTGTGAGTAAAGGAGCATGCATTCTTGAACATTGTGAATAAGCATAATTAACGCCCCAATGATACCATGTGAGGCTGCGCGTCCTGCCCCATTCATCTTTGCCAGTGTATTAACACGCTCTCTAAACACACGCTCTCTTACTGATGCGCAGCCAGAAGAAGTCAGCGAGCCATGACGTGCCTGGTGACACCCCACGTTCACTTTATACAGAGACTAATTAACTTTCAATTAGAGCATAGTTGTTAAGTATTAAAGTGGCAGTAGGTAGTATCTTTTTGGCATCATTGGGCAAAAATTCCATAATAACCTTTCAGGATATTGTAATTCAAATGTAGCAACTTCTAAATCACTCGTACAGGCCACCTCAGAACCAATCTGTTGGTACGAGTTGTTCTGGCATGAGGCTCAGTGACTTACTTTTTATTTAAGAATCCACTTCATATGAAGGAGACCTGAGAGTATATAAAAAATATTGTGGTGCTTTGTTCGGTAGAGGTACCTCAAAAACTAAAGCACTTTTGGGGGTCTTCACTCTACAGAAGCCTACTGGGAAAAGGTGTAAACAGTGTAAGTGAATACAACCAGAGCCATATGCAGGGTTTTAGACAGGGCCGGTTTAAGGCATAGGCCATATAGGCGATCGCCTAGGATGCCAACTTCAGATGCTGGTGGGCCCCCTGTAACTCTTGTTCTGAAATGGACTAAACATGTTTAAGCCAACAATATCAGGGACCATCCATCCATCCATTATCTGTAACCCCTCATGTTCACGCTCACATTCACACCTACAGGCAATTTAGAGTATATCGGGGACCAATGGCTTATTTACTGTATATTATAATAGATTTATTATTTATTTTTATATAGAGAGTTATTTATGAAATAAAAATCTTAATTTTTGTCTTAAAACCATTGTGATGTCTGACGTCTGTTGTGGTCTACGGGCCTAATCCGAATTTCGCCTAGTGCATCAAAAGGGCTAGTCCAAAAAGTGAGGTATTCAGGGAAAAATGTGGTTTCCCTGATCTAAATGTGAGCATTTTTCAGACGTTTGGAGAGCAAAAAGTGGATGACAACAGCTTTAAAACCAGGAAGGAAGGGAGGGAGTGAGTGAGTGAGTGAGCGAGCGAGGAAGGGAGGGAGGGAGGAAGGAAGGAAGGGAGTGAGTGAGTGAGTGAGTGAGTGAGGAAGGGAGGGGGGGAGGGAGGGAGTGTGATCGATGGCAGCTGACAGGATGCATCTTCTCCTCAGCGGGCCTCTTCTCATCCCTCCATCCTCCCGGCGACGCGCCGTGCGTAATGACGCCAGGCCGTTTTGACGTGGTACTGTGCATCCAGAGCAGAGCAGCGCAGCAGCCCGGATCCTCGTTATGTAATGCATCGGATGCTGCTGTAGAGGAGCAGCAGCTGAGGGGGGAAACCAACCGACCGACGGATGGATGGATGGATGGATGGCTCATTTAATGACAAATATGTGCGTGTTGGCTTCTGAACTGACCGTATCCAGCTGTCGACCAGAGTGATGCTGAGTGGAGATCTGAGGAGCGCAGTGTGAGTGCGCCCGTCTGGGCATCAGTGGCCTATCTATCCATCCATCTACCTATCTATCTCTCTATCCATCTCTCCATCCAAGGGGCTCAGACGTCTGGAGCCTGCTGAAGCTGCTCCTCCTTTCCTCTCCTAGCCGACCAGAGCAGCGTCTCTGTTTTCAATCCTCCTCCTATATCAGAGGAAACAAACCAATGCGGCTTTGCTTCAGAGAGGAATCAGCTTCATATCTAGGTCTCCATCGCACCGGTGTAATCCGACATCAGCCTCTGCGCTGTGGCATCATCAACAATGGCGGGTCCCGAGCAGTCCCAGCAGCAGCAGCAGCAGCAGGTCGAGGAGAAGGCAGAGCACATAGATGATGCTGAGATGGCCCTGCAGGGCATCAACATGCTGCTCAACAACGGATTCAAGGAGAGCGACGAGCTCTTCAGGAGATACAGGTACATGATGTCATGCTTTATGCACATGATGAGGATGTGTTGCAGTGTGTTGCATGGCTAAACATTCATAATCATTTAGGAACAATGGGTTAAAACAGTGGTTAAAACATGATCAAAATGAGAATCAAAACACTGTACAGTACAGTATGTACTACTGCTAAACAAACAGTGAGAACCTTGCCCCATATATATATATATATATATATATATATATATATATATATATATATACACACACAGTGTTTGGTCTCCACCATAAGTGAAATGAAGCGTTGGGGTGTGTTTTTCATGGCTAATTATAAGGATGTCCATTTTGACAGTACGCTATATGACAACTTGTATTGGTGTCAGCGCCTTTAACGTGTTGTTTGCAAACACTTGCTTTTGGGCCCATCTGTGGTCTGTGGTGTGATATGTAGAGCAGCAGCCTCACAGCTTTAAATATGTTACTAAGCGGGAAAGTTTCAGTAGGCTATGCAGCGTGTTAGGATGCATACATTGTGTACAGTGATTGACTTGAATCTTGATGCAGCACTGAGCAAAGAGTAAAGCCTACATCTGTTTCTGATAGTATAGGGTGTGGACGGTTTCATCAACCCTGCCGTTATGTCATTTATTGCAATACATTTGGCTGTGACAACATCGGCAGCAACGACTCAAAACAGGAACCTCACAAATGGAGGCGAGGATCTCTGAATTTGACCTTTCCTACTAGAACTTTATTGTTTTTCATTTCAGCTTTTACAGCTTTTTTTGTGTGCAGCTTTTGTCAGGAAGAAGTGGAGTCAAGTTGATTAGCCACACTGTTTGCCAATTTCTTTTGATAAACAACTTAATTGTGTGCTCAAAGTAAAAAAAAAGAAGGTTGTTGCTAAAAGGAGAATATGACGTATGACTATAGTAGAAGCTGCTGGTCAAAGGTCATCCTCCAAGCTGCAGGCGCACTCATGCTCGTTTGAATCTGAGCAGCAAACTGATAAATCTGTTTATCTGTCAGTTTGTCTTTCTAGTTAGTTAGCTAGTTAGGTGTAGTTAGCGAGCCCAACCACATTAGATAACTGAGGGATTTCATTTTAGTTTTAGTTTCCTCCACCTTACTTTAGCGTGTTTATTTTCACCATGGCATTTATGGGTGCGGTGAACGGGTGAAATCAACGCAGTGGATTACACAAAATGACTGTCACACTGACTGTCTCTCTCTCTCTCGCTCTCTTCTTTACCATCTCCTCCTGCTGGAGATAAATTAACGGAAAGCAGCCGATACCGGAGGTCCGAACGACGGGGAGAGCACAACTTTCAGCCCAAAAGAAAACCAGAGAAAAGTCCCGTTAGAGAAATAAACAAATCACAGCGCAGCCCGGTGAGGTGTTGGTGCTGGAGCTATGGCGAGGGCGGCGGGTGTTGGAGGACGGTGCACCTCCAAAACGTCCCGAAACTGCATTTCAAACAGCGACACCTTGGCAACATGCCTATCCGTCCTCCGGTGCGCTGTGACCGGCGTGTGGCGGGGCGTCTCCTCGGTAGCCAGCAGATAGACGCCTCGCCAGGAGGAGACGATAAAGAAGAGAGCGCTCTTGTCTCATCTTGAGGTCTGATAAACAGTAAATTCATCTAAACTGGGCTGAGAAACGATGCAATCTGGTTGCCATGGTAATGAATTATCTGTTTGAGAAAGAACCCAAAAACAGGAAGTAAAGCTGGCTGGAGGGTGAGGGGCGGGGGAGGGGGGGCTTTAAGGCTAATAATGGGTTAATCGTACCAGCAAAACAACATATTTGTCCAGCCCTACTGTCTTCTCCCAGCTCGGGTGGGGTTGGTGGGGTTAAAGTGTGAGCTCCAGTGAGGCTTGTGGTGACTTCATGCTGGGCAGGTCAGCGTGAAAATCAATGAATGCCAGATGCTCCCTGACCTAAAACTTCATCAGAAACACATGTCTGCTAAGGTGTGCCTCTCCCACGAAAACCCTGCGCTCGGTTTTCTCTTCCTCTTTTAAGACCCAGCGTGCCTGAGATACCTTAGCTTCAGCGTGTTGTCATTTTTGTCTCTTCGTATTATTATTTTAACCTGCACATATATGACAGTTGACGTGTCAACTTTCACCACGACAACCACAGCCGATAGATCGTTTGAACGTGTGTGGACAGTTTTGGGTGAAAGGTTTGGTTAGGTCTGTGTTTCAGTGCAGAGCAGACTTCCTGTTAGTCCAAAACTGGAGCCCCTTAACCTACTATCTGACATCACAGTGCAGAGCTATACTAGTCAGTCATCTCTCACTGCTGCTCTGCTGCAAGGGTTTGATCAGCGTGACGCTGTGCTGAAGTGTTCCACCTACATGTAGCCTCATTTTTCCCCGTGTCAGAGGCATGCCAAGGCCACTCTGTGCCTAAAAGGTGCTTTCCTGGACTGCACAGTGAATCTGCTTTCTCTTCATGTGGTGAACGTTTATCCTAGTTGCACTATCGCTCTATTTTAAAGTGGTTTTTACAAAGCAGCTTTTTTTTATTTTCTGCCCTTCTCGCTCTCCGTCTGGCATGTCTTTCCTGCCTGCTTGGCTCTCCTTTCTTTGCAGCTGCGCTGCCGTTTACCAAGTAGAAGCACACTTGCAGTTACAGTGAAAGTGGAAAAACAGTTTGATGACCTCCCACCTAATCCCCCCCAACCCCAAATGAAAAAAAAAAAATAGATATCCTGTGGAAGTTCCTCCAACAGAAACAAAAGGCTGGGAATTTTGCAGACACCTGCACTTCAGGCGGTGTTTTAGTCACCATGGAAAAGGGAGTATCTGAGTTTACACAGAGCTTACTCCACAAGTCTATATGTAGACACAGGTCTATATTTCACAGAGGTCAGCAGCCACAGCAGTCTGCTCGGATTCACAGCAGTTACAATAGATTATAATGGGGAACAAGTTTCACTGGGAAAATGACCAACAATAGATTAGATTAGATTCAACGTTATTGTCATTGCACATAGTACAAGTACAACGAAAATGCAGTTTTGCATCTAACCCAGGGGTCTGCAACCTGCGGCTCCGGAGCCACAACTGTTTTTTGTTTAGATTTTCAATTATATTTATCATTGTCGTAGGTCTATGGTACGATGGTACGATGGTACGATGGTACGATGGTACGACGGAGTATGAGGGCCTCATTAAGGACAAAAAATAAATCTGAGATTTCGAGAATAAAGTCATAATATTATAAAGTAGTAATTTTACGTGTTATTTTCTTTTTTTCTCGTTAAGTTATGACTTTATTTTCATAATATTACAACTTTTTTCTTGTAATATTATGACTTTATTCTTGAAACCTCAGATTTTTTTTCCCTCAATGTGGCCCTAATACTCCGTAGTATATTTGCACTTTGGCCCTCACTGCATTAGACTGATATACTATATATTTAGACTTAACTATAAGTTGCATACTGATGAGATGTTGTATAATACATTTTGTATAGCAAAAAATAAATGGTATATAGGTGGAGTTATATTTATATCTACACACGGAGTGGTTATGTACATAGAGCTATATGCATATGGGACTAAATGAAAATATATGAGATGAATATCAGAGAATAGATTATATATATATATAAAGGTGGAATCATAAGTTTTATATATATATATATATATATATATATATAAATATACAGGAAAGGTT
>CAKAOI010026548.1:0-79944 GCA_916701655.1 Sebastiscus albofasciatus
AAAGTAAGCGCCAAAGATCAAAACTGAGGAAATGATGGGACATTTTGGCAGAATTACAGTAGCTCAACACTCAGAAGGAGCTATGAAAACATGCACTACTTTTATGACACACATTTTAATGCAAATATTTACATATTTTTTTATATTCTCATTTTCTTATTTTTTTAATTTTAGTACTTACATTTCTTACCATATATCTAGTTTATATTGCAGCATTATGTACACATTGTAGCATCATGTACATCATTTACATGTTACATTCTCCTTTATTTCTATTTTTCTCACATTTCTTATGTTTATACAAGAGCAACCGTAAATAATAAAGTATTCTGATTCTGACAGAGATATATACACACATGCTTTCAAGTATGATTAGAGTTATGCGCTGTGCGGTCAACTTTATAATGCATTCTCTCCCTGCCTACGTGCACAGTGCTTCTGCAGAGCACGCTGCCAGCTTACGTTTCATGCAACGACCGAGTGTTCAATTCTTTTATTCTTATTTAGCAGTAGAGTGTGTGCAGCCCCCCCCCCTCCCTCCCTGAACTTTTATTACAGCTCCTCCAGAGCCAACATTGATGGACCATAAAATCCAATCTGTAAACTATGACCACTTCAAGGCTCCTATAGTTAATAGTAAACTCCTTGTTAATAAAACAGCAGAAGGCTAACGTTTACAAGAGTGTCGCCTTCTCTTGTTAAAGCCTGCTTCTATGTTTTAATTGTTAACAAGCTGAGCAAAGTTTCCACAATGGAAACCTTAGAGAACCTCTGCTCCCGACACAAATAAAGCCGTGCAATATATACTGTACGTAGGTTTATCTGCTTTAATGAACTGACTCCAAAGGCTTTGCAGCAGGTGTCCTGGCAAACAGCAGCAGAGGAGAAATACTGGTAAACTACACGTCTAGAATGATAGTAGGGCTGGGACGATACACCCGTCTCCCGATTCGATATAAAGTATTGCGATTTTTAAGTATTGCGATTTTTGTTTAACACTAGACCATGGGGAAAAGTTGAATCATACACCTCAAGGGGACTTTAAATTTGAAAAAAATATCTAAAATAACACAGTAAAATGTTTGATTTTCAGTATGTATGTAGTCTGAGATGTCCTGAAGTCAAATATATCAGTATCATTGTCAGGAATTATTTATTAAATATTTTCCAGCAACCCAAAAATCAAAGAATAAAGACATTTCTCTTACAAATTAGTAGTATTTTGTTTTTAATTTATAAGGGACATGTAATGTTTTATACTTCTGGTGAATATAATCCAATTAATCTTATTTCCATATATGTATGTTGTATATAAAAGTTCCCTCTGATAACCTTATTTTGAAAACCTGTCCGTGACAGCGTTAGCATGCAGCTTTAGCCGTTATGTCTAGCTCTGCTTTTCCTGTCAACTTGTGAAACCTCAAGTGTTTCCATACTTTACTGGATGTGTAGTGTTTACCACTCTGGATTTAAAATGTGAGGGTGAAGGTCGTATACTCTGATTACAACAATAAAAGCGGTAACTTCCTTCTACCTCCACATAGACTCAAATGAAGCAAATATATAAATTCTGGCATTAACAGAATTGATATAAAAATCATAAAAACACAAAATCGCAATACATAGGTGAATTGATTTTTTTCCCCACCGCTAAATGACAAGTGGCACAACTGGGGGAAAGGGTTAAGAAGTCAAAAGTGATTTGATATATTATCTTCTGAAGGTGCCTCGAGGAGGCGGGACATGTTTCAGTTGCAGATGAGCAGCCGCTACAGAGTTCAACCAAATCACAGCTGCTTTTAACAGCTGCAGGAAAATGTCCAAAATCTCTCAACCATTAATATTCCCAAACAGATTTGACCATTGTGGAGATTTGGCTGTTACAGAGATGCCATGAATGGGGGGAGGTTTATGGGCATATCCCTTTCAGTCCCCCCCTTAACACAGAAAGGGAGAAGCAGAAGGGGGGATGGTGGGGATCATAAATCTCCCTAATACTGATGTGGGCCCAAAAAAGGGGGAACAGGTTGAGACATGTTTCTGGTCATACTTGCTAAAAAAGCACCAATGCATGATATCCTTGTCTTGATAGAAACAAACCAGCATCAGTGTTACTAAAGCAGAGAAGGATCCCTCTGAGGTATGAGCTATGTTGTTTACACTGCAAACACAGTCTTCTTTTCTGCACTCTTTCTTCTTCTTCAGTGAAAGACGTTCCTCTGCCAGACACATTATAAAGATCATATGTTCTTGTCAAACATCAAACACACACAGATTCAAGGTCATAAAGCCTCAAGGAAGTGAACAAACAAACATGTTGCAGCAGCGAACACCTGTGAAATCACAGGCGTGTTGACTTATGTTCATACAGTGGTGCTCACTGTGAATCTACAGAGGTCAACGGCACCCGGCCTTTTGCTACTGGAATAAGGAATTGCCATTTTAGCAAAAAAGAATTGCCAAGAACACCATGTTCTGAGGTTACAGATTGCCCCTCAACACACCCTTTGGTATCATAATCAGTGTTCCTCCAGACAGACTGTCTGTCTGTCAGGGTTTATAACAGCAAGTAGGTCATAAAATAATTATGCTCACAATAAAGACCCTCCAACGATAACATTTACAAGGCTTTTCTGGAGAACTTTTTAGTGATAATTGTGACATGTTGTTGTTCTGATATTCTAGGCACCCTCAGGCTGGTAAACCAAGAGTGGTCCAACCAACATGGTTATGTGGGCCCCACATGGGTTATGCTGGGTGTACCTGTGTACCAAGTGGGTATGGGCCCAAAATGGGCAACACAAATGAGCAACTAAGTTGGTCCCAAATGGGCTCCCCATGTGGGCTACCTGTGTGGGTCCTAGTTGGGTCACTACTGGGAAATTAGTGCATGGGGCCAACATAGAAACTGTGGACAAACCCACTTACAACCCACATTTCAGCCCATAGAGTCCCCATGTAGTACCCACATAGAACTTAAAGCTGGGACCAAGATGGGTCTTGGGTATGTTGCCCAGTTGGGGCCAACATAACACCCATTGGAATCCTGCATGGAATCCATGTGGGCAATTGACATTGGGTCATTATGGAACCCATGGACAATCCCATAAAGCTTAGGACCCATTTTTCAGCCTATTACCCACATACAAATGTTGGCTGGGGGAGTGTTGACCCACTGAGAGGAGCCATGGATTGACAACGTCTCATTCCTGAAGTGTTTGAGAAGGCTTTAACATGTCAGCTGAGGCTCATAAAGCCCTCATGTGTCACCATTTAAGTCAGAAAACTTGCAGCAATACCACAACACTGATTCACTTTGAACTGATCCTGCAGCAGTTAATGTGTTTCACAAAAGGAAAAACAAATAAAAGTTCAGTTTAAGAACCCATACCTCTAATATTTTGTCCAAATCATCTTTGGTGAGACAGGGATAGTTCACCAGTATTTGGCCCTTCTGGTCACTATACTTCTTTGCAGCGTCCTTCCAGTTGGGCTCCTCCAGGACTTGAAAAATTGCTGCCCCAATGGACAGGTAAAAAATAATGGCAGAGGTCAACAAGGGGCCTTTATCTACCATAACTTCTGTACAGGGACTCAACTAGAAGAGCGCGGGACGGGGGAGAAAGGGAGAAAGACAGAGAGTGGAGGTGGGGTAGATAACAACAATACCAGGAGTTATGCGGGACTCATTCTCCGCGAGGCTGAAACGAACTGCTCCTTCTTTCCGCGCGAGGGGCTCTGAAAAATATGCATGCAACGTGCCGCTGCGTGCAGCATCTGGGCTCGAGCCGTAGCAGGATAAAAGTAGTCATAAAGCGGAGCTGAGGCGCGCGTGGGACGGCAGCTGCTGCAGTAGTAGTATTCTCTCTCCACGTGCGCTGCCGGAGAAGTAGTGGCTGCTAAAGTAGTGAAGTGTAGAGAGTAGCTATAGGGGGGGAGTGGAGAGGAACCAGGAGATCCGCCCACAATACACAACAAGGAGGAGGTGGAGGTGGGGGGCAACAACAGCAACTACTGCAGGCTGTCCCGTGTTCTTCATTTGGTTACAGGTGTTCATTTTGCTGAGACACTGTAGGACAATAAAACTAGAGCTGTCAATCGATTGAAATATTTAATCGAGGTTAATCGCATTTTTTTTTATCTACATTCAAAATGTACCTTAAAGGTCCCATATCATGCTCATTTTCAGGTTCATATTTGTATTTGGGGTTTCTACTAGAACATGTTTACATACTTTAATGTTTAAAAAAGCTTTTATTTTCCTCATGCTGTCTGCTTGAATGTACCTCTGAAACCCTCCGATTTAGTACAAAGGAGGACGGTCTGCAGGACAGATAATAATGCACTATATTCATTTTTAACAGTCTCTTCTGCACTATATTCACTTTTTTAATAGTCGTGTATCACAGATGTTACCCTGCACTATATTCAGTTTTAACAGTTTTCTTCATCTCCTTGTATTTTTATATCTGGTATATTTTTTTGTACTTTGTACTTTGCACTACTAACTTTTTTACTGCCTTTTTACTAACATGTTTTTGCACTATGGAACTGTGATGCTGGAAACTTTAATTCCTTAGGTTTTTTAGTTTCATATAATACCAGTTTATCCTGCTACAATCTAAAAATTGCAAGTTGCGTTAAAGAAATTAGTGGTGTTAAAACTAATTTGCGTTAACACATTATTATCACGCTAAATTTGAAAGCCCTGTCTAAAACACAAAACTTCAGAAAATGCCTCAAGAAACAATTTGTTTGTTAAACAATTTCAAACACCTTTTGTAAAACTATGGCCTACCACAAATTTAATGTAATTCAACAAAGTTTATATACTTTTTCCAATGTATTTTTAGGAATTTGCTACAAACAATAGTGCTATGATAAAAAAAAAAAACGAATATAATGTTGTTTAGTCTGAAAATCATACTTATATGTCATTATCATACAGGGAATTAAATCAGAACCTGCCACCTGCCAAATACAGGGTAAATGTTGGCTGTGGCAGGTAAAAAATTCCACGTCACCTGCCACCATGGCGGTTAAACCTGCAATAGGCAGAATGTTTTTGGCATCATTAAGCACAAATTCCATCATAACCTTTCAGCGTATTGTAATTCAAGTGACCTGAGAGAAAACTGGACTTCTGCTCCTCCTCATGGCTCTGTTTTCAGAAGGGAGACTTTGGCCAATTACAGGTCACTTCAGAGAGAGAGCGTTCCTATTATACTGTAATGCCTATTTCCCGCCTCAAATGTTTTCAGAAACATCTTGTAGTGTACTGTTTAGCTGTTAAATGAGAACGTTTGCTCCGGCTGGTGGGCGGTGCTTGGCATTTATTCAACTTGATCCAAACATGGCTGCCAGGTCACAAACTTTCTCATTTTACAGCTAAACAGTACACTACAAGATGTTTCTGAAAACATTTGAGGAGAAAAATAGGCATTACAGTAACAGAATATTGATTCATATTTGATCAGCGCTGCCTAGTTTGACCATTTGACCGGAGTTTGCGAGTGATTGACAGCTGCTGAGAGATGTCATTAGGAGCACCGGAGGACACCGTCCGGAGGACACCAGAGGACACGGGAGGGGAGGACACCGGAGGATACCGGAGGGGAGGACACCGGAAGACACAGAGGCACATGATTTTTTTCAGACTACCTGTCTCATGCACTACTGTCAGGATATAGTGACCGTTTTATAAAAATAACTTTTTAAAATCATATTTGCTCAAAATCTACCCACTGCTGCTTTAAGTATTCCTTATATTGAGAAATAGTATGTTCTAAAATCAATTCCTAAATTAAAACAGTCAGGTATTAAGGTTACCTGATATATTCCATATAAGTGTTTTACACAGATTTCAGAAGTGGCAGACAAAAAAATGTAGTGGCCGGTAGGAATGTTCGGTGACCTGCCACAGTGGCAGGTAAGGAAAAAAAACGTAATAACTGTTAACTCTTAACCCTGTTATCATATATAGAATAAAAACAAGTAATTTTGTCTATTACATTTTGGCATTGCCTCAGGAAATAGTAACAAAATTTAATCTTTTGATTTGTCTACATAGACACAAATTTAAATTTTTTTTTCGTGATGGTCAGCATGAAATCAATTTGCATGTAATCCATGTAATTGTGAGCCGGGAAGTATAGAGAGCAACGAACGACATGTAGGGAGAAGGATGAGGTGGATGGGTGGGTCAAAAAACACAGGACGCTCGCCCAGAAGACTGGTGTTCGTGTCCCGCGTCAAACCACAAGTCAAAGTCAATTTATTTGTCACGTAACTTCCGTACTCAAGTTACAGCTCTTACGAAGTTATTTAAACCCAAACCGCGATCTTTTCCTTAACTTATCTAAGTAGTTTTTGTCATGTAACTTCCGTCCTTAAGTTACGCCATTTCCGGTGTTATTCAAACCCAAACCGCAATCTTTTCCTAAACCTAACTAAGTAGTTTTGTTGCCTAAGCCTAACCAAGTTGATCTATTCCTAAACCCTAACTAAATAGTTTTATTTTGAAAAGACTGGAGCGGAAATTGCCAGACATTCGTAAGGAAAAGCATGAAAAATACGTTGTTAAAAGTCGTGCTCGGCGTCATGAAAAAAAAAGGGAAATTCGTGTCTATGTACACGAATCAAATAAATTAAATTTCATGACTATTTTACATATTGCCGTGAGACAAAATTTAACACAAAACTTCAAAGAATGCCAACATAGACAGTAAAAGACTGTAAACATCACAGTGGTCTGTCAAGAAACTCACCACACACATTTGAACCAACTAGTTTGACATGTGGAGAAGCAGGCGAAGGCTTAATATATCTTGAGTTTGGTGAGATAAGTGTTCATCAATATGCAGCAAACTTGCAAATGAAGACATGGAGTTGAAAGATGGTGATTAGTTAGTAGGTGGACGTGCATCTAAAGGTGACCTGTGTCAATGTCCACAACTCAACTGCTCAGTTGTTTGCTCAAGTGGTGTGTTCTGTTTTCTCTGTTGAGGAGCAAAGCTCAAACACAGATATTGATTAGTGTTCAAGTAGAGCCACGGATCCCCAGACAGAGATTTATATGGTTTATTTCCATTCCTGTCTATCAAAGTACAGAGTCAAACACTGCGTCTCATTTACATTAGTTTGCATTAGAGGGCGAGAAAAGCAAAAACCACATTGATCTACACTTCCAAAATCATTGTTGTCACAAGACCTCAGTGTTCTTTTGGTCTAACAGAATTCATGGCATGCAAGACAACAAGACATTGCGTCATTCATGATCACTAGTGTACTACTTGCCCAAGGCCGGTTTTTCCAATGTGTGTGTGTGTGTTTGTGTGTGTGGTTTGTTTTATGCCCCAGCAAGTACAAGTTAAGTATAACTCAAGCAGCTCATTTTTAGACAACTGCACTCCCACATATTTCTGTCATGCTTCACTTCCTCCTGTAAAAAAGTGAAAATTATTTTAAGCTTTGTCAGAAAAAGCTCCGTGTCATAACAAATCATAGCTAGCATAATTATGCTTTTTTTCCTTTATACAATGGCATTAAGGCAAATCACTTCATTGCTAATGTTCAAAATGAACATTGAACTGCATAAAAGCTAGAATTATGTTCACAGTAGTACGTGGTGACTTGTGAAACCACTGTATGGTTGCAGCTCTGTGCAGGTTGTATAGTGCAAGTGTTAACCTGTTCTTTTAACCAACCAATGGAATGAATGACGTTAAAATAGAAGGAAGAGAAGCTTAGACTTTGTTGGATATCCCACACCTTCATAATATCAAAGAGCCGACATTAACATGCCAGCACAGTCTGAATAACAAGATCTTCCTTCATTCAAATATATTTTCGACTCAAAACTGTCTCATTTTGTGTGTAAGATCCTCCTTACACGTCTGCAGGCTGAGCTGGCTATTCGGACTGTTCCTTCACCTTCTGAACATTTAGGATGTAAAGATCAATAATGCCAACAATCACAAGTTGAAACTTGCTTATCATTGACACACTTTATGAGCATAAGGTTAAATATGAAGAGACAAGAGATTGTTCGTATTGTGGCACATCAGCCAACTTGCGCCGAACGGCTCTTTAACAAACTGAATTCCAACACATTTACAGTAGTTTTGTGGATTTCATTAAGAGCTTGAATTTGACATGTAACTACTTTTTATTTTTTGCTTTCTGTTCCTGCCTATTTACTTTAATTTGATGAAGTTCATTTCAACCTGAGCTGGCGCTTCAATGATCTGCATTTATTAAACGTGTAACAACACGCCCACATCAGTGCCTGAAAGTCACCAGTACTGAGTACCGGCACTTCTGATTTTTGTCTACATCAGTAACCTTACTTCTTATGCCGTCAGCGATATTTTTTTCCTAGGATGGTGAAGGCATGACCTGCCCTACTCTGCCTCTGATTGTCTGATATTCTTAACCTAAACCCTAACCAATCTCACTCCTCATGCCTAAACTTAACTGTCCCAACCAAATGAGTTCTAGCCAATCAGAGGCAGAGTAGGGCGGGTCATGACTTCGTCATCCTGGTAGAGTACCCTGTTGCGCACCCCTAAACACCTGTGTAACTGCGTCTCTATGTTAACACATAGCTAGCTTAATGCTAAAAAAAACTGAGCTGAAAATGGTAATCCTTTTCATCATCCAATTTTCATCAGTAAGCCAACAGATATCATATTTTTAGTCTTTTTTTATGGCATATATGCAAAATTATATTTGTGTGTAATTTGATTTGTATCAATAGCTAGCCTACATAAAATGTTTTATTAAGCAAATGTACATTTATGTTAAAATCTGTAGAAATGTATGTTGTATGTAGTGATATAATTAAATGAATACAAAAATACATTTGAAGTGGGATATATTACCAAAATATACATATGAATATAAATATTTCTAAGACACATGCGATGATCATGTCATGCTGCTGAATTAGGGCATTGGCACCTTTTTTTGGTCCAATTCAGGCACCGGCCCATATGACATGACAGTGACAGCGTAGAAAGAAAAGATATGAATGTAGAATCTGTAGACAACGGGGCAAGATTTTGGTATCCGAAGCGTTATCGGAAGTGGTTTTGACCAATCACATTTGGTTGCATGCAGGTTAACAGTCCGTGTGGAGAGCATATGAGACGAAACGCATTGGCCGAAATGCAGTCTTGGAAGCCACCGGCTATCGTCTGACGATGATTTTCAGCTTTTTATTAGCTAAAAAATAAACCGTTAACTCAGTGTAAACTGGCTAGCTATTTGCGAAACAATTTGGTCGTTGATCTCGACTCTCAACTCCAACTCCATTCTCTTGCCTCAAGTTGCAAATTGGACTCTAAACAATGACCGGCGCACAAAAAATAAGTCTTGTCCCGGATATATGCTCGCTACACCAGAACCCCAGAGATAGCCTATAGCCCCTTGCCCCCAGAGGGTATATCATCAACAGACCAATAGCCGATTTTGAGATTGCCAAATATGTAGCTGGATCCAGCAACCGGTTAGCTTAGCTTAGCTTATCATAGCTTAGCATAAAGACTGGAACTAGGGGAAATAGGCTAGCTAGCATGGGTCTGTCCAAAATCCACAGACCAGCAATTCTAATCTTTTTTTTTATTTTTTAATTTGAAAAAATGAATAAAATCTAATAATGTGTGCACAACCATGATGACACTTTTTTTAATCAAAGTTTTATTGAGTCTGTCCTAACATTTTGCATCATAGCATTGTATGGCAACCTCAACCTGTCCAATAAAAACAGACTCAACAGCCTTGTCAGAGTGGCAAGTAAAATTTTGGGGGTAAGTCATTGCCATTCGGCCAGCATTTCATAGCGCACAGGAAGGACAAAAGGCATCCTTTGTTCCAGTAGCCATTGGTCCACTGAACTCCATCAAATGAACTGGAGATTCACTCATCAGAAGCTATCATTTGTTGTTCCTGCACTTTATGACCCATTGCTGCTTCTGCATTTTATTACTGGTGGTAAGTTCTTTTAACGAGATCTTGTATTGTCTGTTTTGTATAGCTATATGTTGTGTTTTTATGTGGACTGCTTGGCTTATCGTGGCTGCAAACCTTATTTCCCCTATGTGGGACAATAAAGCTGAACTGAACTGAACTGAACTGAAGCTCAATAATTAACACGTTATATCTTGTTAGATTAATCTGAACAAAAAAACAAAGTGTAAAAACAACAATTCACCGTCTTACAGAGGGTTATGTGCCACACTATTTCATGGCTGGAACCCATATGGACAGAGCCAGACTACCTGTTTCCAGTCTTTACGCTAAGCTAAGCTTAACCAGCTGCTGGCTCCAGATGCATATTCATCACATCAATCTTATCTCACTCTTGGCAAGAAAGCAAATAAGCTTATTTCCCAAAACTGCATTTAGATATTATATAATAATAATGTGCTTTTTCAACACCAATGTAGCCAAACAGATAAAAAAAAATGCCCTCATAGAGTTATGCCAAAGCATGCACTTTTGAAATCAGCTGACTCAGCCTGTGTCTCTCTGTGGTGACACAGCTCAGCATGTTAAACAAAGTCCTGACAAGTTGTTACATAACACTCATTCCTGTTTTGTAGTATCAACACCCAATGGGAAAACTTAACCTTCGTACTAGAGGGCAACATCACAGCATATCTGTCGCATCAAGATGCAACCTGGGATACAGGTTAAATTGGCATCCTCCTCTATTATGTAACTTTAAAGTCATTCTTTGGCTCAGTATTAAATCATTGAACTCTGCTGTTCAAACATTCTACAGCAGTCACGTGGTGTTGTGGAGCCATGTGAATCAGATACACATCACTTAACCATTTTAAAGGAGTATTTTGTGTTTTCACATATTACTCAACAGTGAACAAAAGAATGCAGCCCACTGATCTTGATGTTAAGATTGTTTTTCCATGAATCTAAAGAGATGTATCTTTTCTAAATGTTGTCCCATGCATTGATCCCTTCGGGCTGTAATAGACGCAGTCTAAGGCCAAACATCCACAGATGTTCAGAGGTACCGCTTACCAAGCTGTAGAGCTGCTGAAGGCCATCATGGTGGTCTGGTGAAAAGCCCTTTGGGATACAAGGGGACTTCTGGAGTTTCAGGGAGGCCAGATAAGACAACCGGAAGAGCCACATCAGATAACACAGTATCCACTGTGGATGCATTAACGTGTTTCATTCGGTGACCAAAAGTCTCAAGAGGACAGAATCCTTCTAGAGGTCTTGCCCTTGCCTTTGCAAGGGCTTCTGCTGCATACTCAGACTTTAACCTTGCATACTGCAACCTGCGTTAACGTCATATTGAAACCAAAGTCATCCTCTGTGTTTTTCATGCTCATCACAGTCATCACTGTCTTATGTCACATTATGATTTTTATCTTGAAGCAGCAAGGCGTGATCTGATTATTACATATCACATTTCTCAGGTAGCACACATGCAAACTGCTGTACTAGACAAGATCATGCACTGTTCACTTGCAGGAAATCATATAAAAGTCACGTTGTAAAAGCAAAGTAGGAGAACATGTTAAAATACACTTTCAATGACTGACCTCAAACAGAAGTTTATCTCCACAAAAACAAGCCTTCTCTAGTTTACAATGCATTGAATAGGCCTCAGTGAATGCAGCGGGGAAATTTGGAAAACTGTGTATTCATTTCACCTTGAAAACTGATCTACAACATTTCTGGGTCAGCGAGATGTCAAATTTGTTCAACAGACTATTACTCAATCAGGTTACTTGCATTCAACATGATGAGCACCTGAACCTTAGATAAGACAGCAAGTGCTGCATTTCCACTGCATGGTACGGCACAAACTCTTTTTTTAGGTTTTACCATGTGCAAAAGTTGTGGATATGTGGTAATTTTTCACATCAGTCGAGATTCCAAGGAAGCTGAGCTGATACTAGTAGGTAGAGTTAAAACACAGCAGACCACTGATTGGTCAGAGAGAACCATCACTAGCGTGACACGGCTCATCCTGCGCAAAAAAGAGACAAGCTATCGTCAATAGCAACCACAACTTAATTTTATTTTTTATTTTATTCACTTGACACAGATTTTTAAAAATAGCAGCTCCTAAATCAATGCTGTACACTACGTACACTAGATACACTACACCGCACCTTACATACACTACGCCGTACACTACGCCATACACTACGCCATACTCTACCTACGCTATGGCATACACTACAGCGTACACTATGCCATACACTATGTACACTACGCCATACACTAAGCCGTACGCTGAGCTATACACTAGGCCTTACACTACCTACACTATGGTGTACACTACACCATACACTATGTACACTATGCCGTTCACTATGCCATACACTATGCCTTAAACTACACCTTACACTACGCGTTACACTACGCTGTACACTATGCCGTACACTACCTACGCTATGGTGTACACTAAGCCATACACTCTGCCTTACACTACGCTATACACTACACTGTACACTATGCCTTACACTACGCTGTACACTACACTGTACACTATGCCTTACACTACGCTGTACACTACGCTGTACACTATTCCGTACACTACCTATGCTATGGTGTACACTATGCCGTACACTACGCCGCACTGCATAAAATACACTACGTACACTATGCCATACACTACGTACACTATGCTGTACACTATGTTCACTTTGCCGTACACTACGTACATTACGCTGTACTCTACCTACACTACACTATGTACACTACATACACTACGCCATACACTACGTACACTACACTACACTATGTACACTACGCCGTACACTACGTACACTACGCCTTACACTACTTACACTACACTACATACACTATGCTATACACTACGCCATACACTACGTACACTACACTACACTACGAAAACTATACTACGTATACTACGCCATACACTACTTACACTACCCCGTACATTGCCCTGCACACTAACCCGTACAATTGATGAAATGCAGACATTGCTCTGTTTGGTTGCCGATGAATGGATTCAGGGAGTTGAGTCGAACCATGCAGGGGAAAGGAGGCATAAGGTGGTGCTGTTCAGTAGCTGTGGCTGACCTCCGACTTTACGGGTAACAATTTTACAATCTCATGATTATTATTATTATTATTATGGCAATGAATAATTGATGCTTTGGTAAATTACACTTAAAAAGAAGCCCCTGATTCCATTGATAATACCCCTTATTTAAATAGCCATTTGGTTTTTCTCTCTGTGAAATATCTGAGTGTTTATAGTATGGGCTTCCTGTTTGCTAAGTAATATTGTATGCCACCCCTTTGAAAAGGATTATTTTTAGCGCGTGTAGGTGTGTACGGTGATTTGACCGTGTGGATTGACTGGAGGAACTGCTTCCCAGTCCCATTGTTTTATGTTTATGTTGTGGTTTTGTTTCGATGCTTTTCGTTGGGAAGGAAACCTACACAATCAGCCAGCTAATTTGCTTTTTGTTGGTATGTGCTTCCTTGTGCATGCATCTTTACAGTGTGTGTTCCCAAACGACCAAACTCAGAGGACCCAAAGACAGAATCTTCATCAGAATTTGAGCACACACTGATATATTTTTATGGTCCAACAGGAATCATAATGAATAATATTAATGGTCTCTTTTATGTGCAATGTGTCTCTTTAAAGCACATTATGCACTAAAAAAAAGAAAGCAGACTCTAAGCTGTTTGAATAGTTCATTGCCTCCCATTCACCTCAGGGTATTCAAACACCTACTAACTTAGCAAAGCCTACATTATCTCTTAAAAGCCTTTGTTATCATACTGAATAGGCATATTTTTGAAAATGCCAGAGGGCAGGTTACCATACAGCGAGAACAATAAATCCGATTCTCATTCTGACACTAAGTCAAACTTAAAATACAGATAGCCTCGAGGCAAGGTGCCGCACTGAGTTCACAGCTGAGGATCCTGTGAGTTATTGCACCGTGGAGGACGAGACCGCAAAACCTGTTTGTTCACTATGCAAATCCTGAATCCTGTAAAAGATCCCGCTCTGAATCTATGACTTTATAAGCTCACAGTGTTAATGCTAGTAGCTTGTTTTGCTATAGTGGACTATACTTTGGAGGCTGCCATTTGTCGCGATGAATCGTTTTATGCTGCAGGAATAGTGACAGCATTTGAATCCTTTGCAGTTGGAGGTTCTCCTTGGTCCTGCATAACAAGCAAGTTCTTTGGCAGCTTTTCTTGGCTGCTTTAGTGCAACTATGCAACATAATCCCTCTACCATGCACTGAGGGCTTTTAACATGACAATGAAGACAAATCAGGCTCAATTTCAACAAAATATCAACCAGAAGGTCCCACAACTTTTTTAGGCAATTATAATATATATAATAAATAGGCAATTCAATATGCAAAGTGGCAATGCAATCCTCAATTCAGTTTGAATTATTTTGAATATAAATTTAAATGATAGCTCAATCAATTGCATTTCATATTGCCATGTCTCTTTATTCAAATATGGCAAAGGCAATGGCAATGGCAATTGCATGTAATACTGGATATGGATCATTTTAATGTAAGTATACAAACATGGTATTCTTGTTAACCCACGTATATTATGACATTCATAAACTGCAGGACAATGGGCTCTTGGCCCCACCAGTCTTTAGAAAATCCCCTCCTCTTGTCCCACCCCAGATGGCACATAGGTAAGAAAGACAACCCATATCAACAACACTGAAAAATGGAAAAGTAAAATATATGTATATATACTGGTATAAAGAAAAAAAATATGAATTTTCACAAAGTTGGTGTTCAGTGACAGGTGAAATGTTGCATGACATGGTTGAAGTACAAGTGGTGTGATTACATACGAGGACACAAAAGGTCAGTGTATGAAGTACGGATAGATTTACCAGAATACCAAGCTGTGCAGTTTCCTTCATTTCAATGTGCTCTCAAGGAAAATTGGATACGGATTAGATGCTGCTCTTGAGTATATACTTTTCAAACATCAATACTGACCCATTTAAAAAATGTTTTTGATTATCACAAGGTCTCCTGTGACAAGTTTTGTCAAGTTCCATTTTGCTAGTTATTCTTAGACTGGGTTATTAACCGATTCATTGCTCCAGTTTTTAGCATTCCCTCCAAAAGGCATGCAGAGCTGCTGAGTCAACGCCACAGGTTGTTTATGTAGCAGTGGTCTTCTCGTGTGCCGGCTTGTCTGAGCTGCAGAGAGGGTATAAGCCAGAGAGGAAATGCTGCGGGATGAGCAAGGGCACGCCATTGGTTAGTGGTAAAAATCTCTGACTTCCTGGTGCATCAGTCAGATTTTAACAGAGCTTCTCGAAACAAAGATTAGCGTTGCTGGTGTATGAGAGTCACAGAAATTCCCGGAACAAGCTCGCAAAAATCAAAACACACTTCACGTCATATTAACGTTCAAAGTTTACTTCCATTATCAGGAAACAAATCATTGGGTTCCATCACGTATCTCATTTAATAGCAAGAATACCACACTAGTTATGATATTATGGTATATATCAATGCATGTATTCTAACTGAAGTGTTATATTCTTCTCCATAGAGCAAATAAAGTCTCTGACCTCTTGGACTTATGAAAGGCTTTTATTGTACAATGCTAAAAAAAAATATGTCCATGCATTAAGCGCTTGTTATACAGTAGGTCACGAAAAGCTGATATAACGCTTTCATTCAACACTGACCATAACCATAACTTATAAACACAGCAAGCGTTTTATTAAACAGAGCAAGTGTTTTATTATAGCCTCATATGACAACAGTCACAAGTTTATCTTAAGAGCAGTTACAGTAATCCAGCATATAGACCAATCTTTGCCCTTTACCCAGTAATAGGCTGCAGCCTGAGGAACACACCCTTTTGTACTGTATCTTGTATTTAGATCTTTTGATGGGCAGGCTGGTTTTGAAAAAAAAAAAGTTACAGTATGTAAGGACATGTATATCTAGGCCATGCAAGAGTTGTGTGACATGAGTTCAGTTAATGTGAGAGAGAGGAGACATGATTTCCAGTTTTAGCCTTGTATTCTAACCAACTCTGTCTCCTACAAAATTGCGTTCCCATACAACTAAATTGTAGTGGGCAAGTGGGCAACTCCGGGTTCTGATAAGTGAAGCCAGTGCTGAAGAGCCTTAAACTTGCATTTTTTCTATTAGCCAGCAGGAGGCGACTCCTCTGGTTGCAAAAAGAAGTCTGATTGTATAGAAGTCTATGAGAAAATGAGCCTACTTCACCTTTGATTGATTACCTCAGTAAACATTGTAAACATGAGTTTATGGTCTTGATCGCTAGTTTCAAGTCTTCTTCAATAAAGCATGATGTTCATTTAGTAAATTATGGTCCCATTTAGAGTCAAATAGACCATAAAGCAGGGGATGCTTTTGGACATGGCTACTTGTGATTGACAGGTCGCTACCACGGTGTTATCCGGTCTGCGAGTTGTCCGTGTATTTGTCTTAGAACTTTAACCCTTTCACAGTGTGTTTTCACTTGATGAAAGTTAACTAACATTTTTGTTCGACTAAAAATGTCTTATTCAGCATTCAGTTGTACTTAGCTCCTCCCTCTCGTGTCACTTCTGGTTGCAAAAAACCAAGATGACGACAGCCAAAAGCCAAGATGGCGACGGCCAAAATGCTGAGCTTGAGGCTTCAAAAAGGCAGTCCACAAACCAATGGGTGATGTCACAGTGACTACGTCCACTTCTTATTTACAGTCTATGGTTTCAAGGCAAAAATATTTTATATATTTTTAACATTTTATGTTATATATTATATCACGGATTACAGTCGCAGTTTTAAACAGTTTTACACACAGGGTTAAAGGTACAGTGTGAAGGATTTGGCGGCATCTAAGGGTGCGGTTGCAGATTGCAACCAACTGAGTACCCCTCTGCTCACTCCTCCCTGTCCATGACTGCAGTAACGTGAGTCGCCAAATGCTAAACCATGGTAACGCTGTTTGCTTTGCTCAGAGGCCATCCATACCATAATAACTCTACTTTAGGAGCAACGGAAGTCAGGCGGCTGGCGGTACCACGTTTTAGCACTCCGCGGCTCACGTTACCGCAGTTCTACAAGCGTGTCTTAGAACTGCAGTGGCCTTCAGATAACATAAAAGGCTCTCTCTAGAGCCGGTGTTTGGTTTGTCCGTTCTGGGCTACTATAGAAACATGGCAGTGCTATATTGAGGACTCCGTGAAGAGAACCCGCTCCCTATGCAGATATGAAGGGCTCATTCTAAGCCAATGAAAACACAAAGATTCTTAGTTTCAGGTGATTATAGACTAATGAAAACATAGTTATGAATACTATATTCCATTTCTGCTAATAGATCCCCCGAAATGTTACTCATTGTTCCTTTATCGTTGTAATTTGAAACAAAGCAAAACAAAATTGCAACAAAACTACTCGGTTAGGTTTCATAAAAGAAAACATCATGGTTTAGTTTAAAATGACTGTGTTTGTTACGTTATTTGAGATACGGATGTAAATTAAAGTAAGTGAGACCTCCTCCCTACATGGATTTTCCGCGGACTGTCATTAGAAACGTATTTGTGATACGTCAAAAACAAACCGAAACAAAATGTGTTTCCCATGAAACATAATTCACAATGCAGTTTCGTTGTATGGGAATGCAATTTTCAGGAGACAGGGCTGAATGTAACGCAACAGCACAAAACACAGTATATCTTCTGTAACCTATTAGCTGCTCTCTTGTTGATTCAGTCGCTATAACTTTTACCAGCAGACCCAATAAAACACTTTGCAAGTGTTACAACAATAAACTCTCACTAATAAAAAGCTTTTCATCAATCATATGGGTTTTTTGATTGTTTCTGGTAACCAAGGGGTGGGGATGGGATCTAAATTTTCCTCGGGTTTACAACTTTCTTTGACAATTACATAAGGATTTGTCAGCTGGTGTGAAGTGACTTTATGGTGCACATTACAAGACGCCTGTACGTGGAACTCACACTATCACAAGGTCATGTTTTTCCTTGTCTTGTTCTGGCCCCTTTCAGATGGATTCTCATTGAAGAAGCCTGTACTGCACCGTGTGTTTTGCACCCTGGTGACCCAAGTTGCAGTTATAGCAGATTTAGGGATGACTCAGTATGACACAGGGTGGATGTAAATGCTTGAGAACAATCCTTCAAATTATTCAGATTTCAGCCTGAATGAACTCTTTATTAAATACACAGCAAGCTGCAGGTCTAATCAGATAATATTACTATCTTTTTGTGTACTCGTGTCTAATTGTGGTTATGGATTGCACTTCAGGTTATCACTAACCTGTAATCTGTTGTGCACTCTATAGTCAAACACAGATGTGCAAACATGTTCACAGGTTCACTTAGAGTACAAACTCAGACACTAAACACACAGATTTAAACAAAAGTATATATTTTTTGTGTGTGTCTATGCGCCGCAAGGCCTCTTAAGTCACAAAATCTCTGTAGTAGTTGTCTGGGTTATCAGGGAGTATGTAAACAGGCCACTGTTTCAACTCAATTAAGCCAGAAAAATCTTGAAATTTATGGTCGTTGCCCAATGGGTCAAGTCAAGGTCAACCTTTATGTTCTGCAATCTACACCTTTATAATCTGTCCAGTGTCACAAACACATCTTTGATGTTCCGTTAAAGGTGGGAGCAGTAGCAATAGAACAATAGTGTGTTCCTTGGGTTCACTTTCCACGTTCTAAGACAAATCGGCATCCACTACAGTGCTTACTATTACAAATTTAATCTTTGTGCTTTTAACAAAGTTAAACAATGATTACATTGTGAGCACAGAAAAAAAAACTCCCATGAAGATTTACCAGCATAGCACGGAACTTATTTCATTGGAACTTTGTCTCGTCCATATCCATAAAATTCACCAAAACTGTCCTCTATAGCAATTTTTAAAGTTGCAGTCTCTGCTGTCTTGGAAACTCTGTTATCAATCACCTAATGTATGCTGATGATCTGGTAATTCTCAGTCCATATAGTGCTGGGCAGCAGCAATTACTGCTGAAGGTGTGCTCACAATACGGCAAAGACTACGACATTAAATGGAATGCCAAAAAGAGTAATGTGATGATAGTCAGAAGTAGAGAAGATAAAAAAAAATAGTTCTTTCTGTGTTTCACTTGTGCGATATTCCTCTCACGACATGCAAGGAAATAAAATACCTTGGCCATTTTCTCACTGATGATTGGAATGATGACAGAGATATCTATCAACAGTGCTGTAAACTATTTGCTCAGGCAAATATGTTGCTTCGTAAGTTCAGTATGTGTTCTGTAAATGTAAAATGTTCATTATTTAGAGCTTTCTGAACGCCTTTGTGCACAGCTCATCTTTTGTTGAGCTACAAGAAAAGTAGTATGTGAAGGCTCATAGTGGCTTACAATGATGCAATGAGGTTGCTGCTTTGGGTTCCCAGATGGCATAGTGCCAGTCAACTGTTTGTGCCCTCTGGTATTCCTACATGTGAGGCACTTTTAAGACATTTGATGTATAATTTTATTTGTCGCTTGGATGAGTCAGAGAACAGCATCATAAGGGCTTTAACCAGCCCGAGCAAGAGCTGCACTCGATACTCATCTAGGCTCAGAAAACACTAGCGAGATAGCCTACATATGAATTGAATGATGAACTGCTGTGGTCTTATCTCGTATGTTTTTGTTTCTTTTTTCTTTTATTGCTATGGACCCTCCTGTGTGTCTGAAATAAAGTTTGAATTGAATTTACAGCGTTCATTTCTCCTCTCCTCTCCTGCTGTTTGAAAGGGACTAGGGATCATGGGAAATGTTCGTTAAAGTGGGGGTAGGCAATATATTTTTAGCATGTGCTCCGGCTGGTGGGTGGTGCTTGGTATCTCCTCAACTGATCCAACTTTGTCACAAACGTTCTCATTTTACAGCTAAACAGTACACTACAAGATGTTTCTGAGAGACGGCGAGGCTCCAGTTCACTTGTGATTGGTTGTTTTTTTCCGGTCTGTGAAATCTTGCAGATGCCATTAGGAGCATCGGAGGACACCAGAGGACACAGAGGGACATGATTTTTTCAGGTTACCTGTTTCATGCACTACTGTCAGGATACAGTGACAGTTTTATAAAAATAACTTTTTTTAATAATATTTCTACCCACTACAGCACCACTGTATAATGTCAATGGGACTTTTAATCAAACGTTCTTACTTTTGGAACAGAGTCTGGAAATTCTGGTTTCACTATGGTTTTGGGTGACAATATATATAGTCGATCCACTGTTTTGGTCCAGACTAAAATATCTCAACAACTGTTTAATGGATGGATTGCTCGGAATTTTTGTACAGGCATTCTTGTTGCCCGGAGGATGAATCCTAACGACTTTGGTGATCCTCTGAATTTTCCTCTAGCGACACCATGAGGTTAACATTTGTGGTTTTGAGTTATATGTCTCAACAGATATCAGATGAATTGCATTAACTGTAATAACTGTAATAACTGATCCTTGACTTTTTATCAACCACCATCATCAGGACAAAAATGTATTTGTTCATTTAAGGGCTACAAATAAATATCATGTTTTATTAATTAGCCTAATTAATCAGTTGATTACTTTCTTGATTAATAAATGAGTGTTTTTCAATAAAATGTCTGAAAATAGTGAAAAAATACCTGTCACAATAAAGCCCAAGTTGATGTCTTCAAACTGTCTGGCTAACTGTCCAAATACAGTATTTTTAGTTTACAATGATATAACATAGAGAAAAAGCAGAAAATCCTAACAACTGAGAAGTTGGAACCAGAGAATGTTTGGCATGTTCGCTTTAAAAACTTCTCAAACCTCTCAAAATAGTTAATTGTTAGTTAATTGTTTCAGTCCTCATCCAACACTTTAGTTTATGACCGAATATCTGCAAAACTACTGACATTCCCATCACCCCCAGCTGTTTAGTGCTAATGTTAGCACGCATGGGTGGATTATGAGACAATGGGCCCTGGGCACAGACATGCAAAGGAGCAAGATACACGCTTTATGGTTGTTTAGCCTTTTTGCTGGTCATTTTGTGTCTTTTATCGGTGTTTTGTGTCACTTTGTAATTGTTTTGGTTTTTTTTGTAATTATTTGTGTGGTCTGTGGTTGTTTTGCCCCTTTTAGTAGTCGTTTTGTAGCTGTTTTGTGCCTCTTTGTAGTTGTTTTGTGGTTGGTATGTGTCTCTTTCAGGGACATTTTGTAGGTGAAGGCCAGGGTGTTCCCTGATAAAAGACTCGCTAGGCCCGTTCTGTAATCCATCCATGCTAACACACTAAACTAAGATGGTGCACCTGGTAAACATTCTAACAGTAGCACTGTCAGTGTGAACATGGTAGCGTGATGATGTTAGCATTTGGCTCGGAGCACCACTGTGCCTAAATACGGCCTTACTGAGCCGCTAGCATGGCTGTTAGTGATACGCAGGTCCAGGGTTTTCTATTACCCGCACCCACCTGACCCGCAAAAATATACGTTAATCAACCACCCGAACCCGAACCAACCGAGAGTAGCACAATTATCAGGACTGAGGTCTGAGACAACGACAGAAACAAACAGACTTGAGCGCCGCATCTCGCAGTGTGTGTGCGCAACATCATCGCACAGACATATGTGAAATGACCACGACCTCTTGACAGCACATTACGTGGTGGTGGCGGCACGGAATGTGTTAAAATCCAACACAGTCTCATGGCAGGTTGTGAAATAGTCACAAAATGTAATCTATTTGTTTCATGTACATAGACGCAAATTTCCCTTTTTTCCGTGGCGCTCAGCACGAGTTTTGACGTATTTTTTGTGCGTTTTCCTACGAATGTCCACGTATGCACGTTTCAATTTTTGCTCCAGTCTTTTCAAAATAAAACTACTTACTTATCCATTAAATTTGGTTACTATTTCACAAACTGCTGTGCAACTATGTTGTAAAATGATGTGGCGCCACCACGGCTGGTGTGCGTGTGTTTGAGAAAGACAGAGAGAGGGCAAGAGAAGGTGGACTATTGCATGCAATTTTTCAAAGTTATTAATAACCTACTTGGGATGCTGCTTTGTCAATTTGTCACCCGCCCACCGGAACTTGCAACATTTTCTAGTAAGCTCACCCCAACACAACCCGACTCACCGGATCTGGGTCAACCAAAAGTATTCTCATGCCAAAACGTTCCCTTACAGTATACTACACATCATAGGCCCACACATCATTTCATGTGTATACAACCAGACATGTTTTGGCATGAGTGTGTTGTTAATGAGTACTTAGGGGAAGGTGAACTCTCACAGTGTTTTGGGGCAGGTCATCGTGGCCTGGGATTATTATCTGTCAGCTCTGCTTTGTTGTTAGTGAGACAGTTTGAGAGTGACCTTGGCTCTTCTATGTTCAACATGACACATTTTTGCACACGGCCTTGTTTAAGTATACTCTGACGTAAGGGTGAAGACAAAAACACAGATGAGCGGAGGGGAGGGGCGGTGATGCTCGCGTGTCAGCGACCCTCACCAGACAAACACATGCAGGTAGATACACGTCCATCTCTTTTCAGTGACTCAGCAGCAGACAGTGGTTTATTTTCAGTGTTTAGTCTGCCTCCTGTCAACCTCTAGACATTCACTAAAGGTGTCATAGTGTATCATAGCTGCAGGTGAGGATGGTGGAGAAGGCTGGAAATGGGATGATTGTTCAAGTTGTTCAGCCATGTGGTCAGTTTATCTGCCCTCATGCTCTCCTCTCTGGCTACATCTTTCCAGTTTGTGGCCATGGTAAGCCGTTTTAACATTTTATAGCTCAGCTTGACTATCCGGAATTAACATTAGAGATATCCACAATTGCATTTTGACTAGTTGTAATTACATTGTGACTAGTCAAAACAACTGTTAGAGATGTCTGTAATTCAGTTCTGTCTATCCTAAATAACAGTTACAGATATCTCAAACCTCATTATGACTAGTCAGAGTTGTTGTGCATGATGTTGCTCATCGAGGCTTCTCATTGGATATTGGTCCAACAAAGCATCTGAACAGTGTCAGCAGAAGCTTTTGCTAACTTGGATAGTTCTGTAAAGTGTGACAGATATTCACAGATTCAAACTTCCCGGATCAATAACTCATAAGAAAAACATAGTTAAAATACAAAGGATGTCTCTTTCTAACCGTAGTAAGGTAGACAACGAGCTACAACCTCATTTTAATCACAACGAGCCGTCCTCCGAGCTGGACACATAACATCGGTCTCTATGTGCAGCCGGCTGTGAGACGAGTGGTCAGGGACTGCTGTGGATCAGATAGTTAGAAAATGACATGAAATAGAAAGAGCTCATCATCAAGGAATCTGTGGCCAACGAGAGCTTTGTTCACTAGAGAGTTGTGGTAGAAATTTACAGCGTATTGTAGATTTATTGTCTCCAGACACACCTTATAAACCCATACGGCTGCAATGCAGCGCCGTAGTATGTTTGAATAGCTTCACCTCTCATCCAAACGTCATTTTGCCTAGTCACAACTCTAAATCTAGATATCTGTAATTATTTTTTGACTATCCGTTTTAGATATCTAAAAATGACAATATAGATATCTTCAATTGAGGGAAATTAAACTGGAATTCTGACTAGTCAGAATTAAATTGTAGATATCTGAAACTGGAAACACGACTAGTCATGGATATCCGCAACTGAATTGTGGATATCCATAATGAGAAACCTCATGCACATGAATGGCAAAAGTAGTTTGAATCGTACTAGTCAAACTGTACTTATTTTTTCTTAATTATCTAAAATTGTGTTTTGCCTAGTCAAATTAGAATTAGAGGTATCTTGAATTAGAGTTATGACCATGAGATATCTGCAAATGACGTTGCAGATATCTCTAATGAATCTCCTGCCTAGCTATTAAATGTTTAAAACGTCTTGCCACATGTGGCAGCATCTTGCCTATACTGTTGTCAACTCAGCACAAGCCCATCTGTCCACTAGTCTGATCACAGTAACTGTTAAAGCAGCAGTTGATCCCTCGTAAGGGAAAGTAAAACAAGACGATCCATCGGTCAGGTTCAAAAAAGCACACAAACACAGAGGTCAAACTGTCAGAGACGAGGGAGTTTAAGGTGGGTTGACTCAGAACATCAACTGTGTCACAGATGAGTCGAAGCTGGGTTTACGGAGGAGAGGAAAAAGGGAGGAGGAAAAAAATACACGTATGACTTTAGAGGCAGAATGTGTATGTTTTCCTCCCATTGGCTCAGAACAGGGAGTTCAGGTCCAATGAGTTGGATGGAGAGGGACACGCATAAGGCAAACATTATCAGTTGACTAATACTGGAGCCAAATGTGAAAGACAAAAATTGTCACAGATAAGTGCAGTAAACACCCCCCCTATATGGCTGTTGTATAAGAATGTGATTAGAGATTGACAGCACTGTATCTGCCTTTAATTATTACCCCAGTAATATTTCTCTGGGTCATGTGTCAGTAATGTGTTTTATCATCTCATAACTTCATCACTGAAGTATTTACAGCAGTCATATTTTTTAATTGCAGTCCTAATTTAGCTTTATCGCCCACAGTTATCTCTGTGTAGTTGTTTTTCTTTTACCCAGCATGATCTGAGCAGATGTTTTGCTGGTCAATGATTAATAACCACAGAAATGCAATTAGGACACTGGGTGCTGGTTACGAGGCGCGTTAATATGGAACAATCTGAATATTTCAATTCTGACTGCAGTTAACCACAAATGGTTTGAGCATGATGTCACTCATCTCTGGCATTCCTTCACAACCTCAAAGTCAGCAGTTAGAATAGTTTATTTAAACATGACCTGCTAATATACACTGATCAGCCATAACATTAAGACCACTGACAGGTGAAGTGAATAACGTGGATTATCTCGTTACAATGCCACCTGGCAGTGGGGGGGATATATTAGACAGCAAGTGAACATTTTGTCCTTGAAGTTGATGTGTAGGAAGCAGAACAAATGGGCCAGCGTAAGGATGTGAGCGACCGGTGACAAGGGCCAAATAGTGCTGGCTAGACGACTGTGTCAGAGCATCTCCAAAAATGGTCCAAGGAAGGAGAACAGGTGAACCGTCGACAGGGTCAGACCCGAGGCTCATTGATGCACGTGGGGAGCGAAGGCTGGCCCATGTTGTCCGATCCAATAGAAGAGCTACTGGAGCTCAAACTGCTGAAAAAGTTAACGCTGGTTCCGATAGAAAGGTGTCAGAACACACAGTGCATCGCAGTTTGTTGCGTATGGGGCTGCAGCCGCACACCGGTCAGGGTGCCCGTGCTGACCCGTGTCCACCGCCAAAAGTGCCCTACAATGGGCACATGAGCATCACAACTGGACCACGGAGCAATGGAACTGTCCCTTTAATAGTACTAAATTGAATCTGTTGATGTGCACCAACCCCTTAAAGGACCAGTGTTTAGCATTTAGGGGGATCTTTAAGCAGAAATGCAATATAATATGAATAAGTAAGATTTCTTTAGTGTATAATCACCTGAAAATAAGAATAGTTGTATTTTCGTTACCTTAGTTTCAACAGTAGCCCAGAATGGACAAACCAAACACTTTTCCTACTTGGGCCGGAGTCGATAAAGTTACTCTACTGTTGCCGCCGCTCTCTCTCTCTTGCTTCATCACTCACTTCTCACTTACACACACACTCTACACATTGGCCATCGTAGTTCTCCTACACGCTTGGCACACGGGAGAGGCTTCAGTTGGTTGCATTCTGCAACCTCACTGCTAGATCCTACACACTGTTCCTTTAAACCTGATGAACAGAGACTTCAGGGCTGCAGTGTTGTTTTGCCATTCAAAACTGTCAGGAACACAAGAGCTACTGTAGCTGCAGTGTAAAAACATGTCACTTCCTGTGTGCCACCAGCCACATTAAGTTCCGTACATTGTAGTAGTACAACTTACAGAAACAAAGTCTACCATAAGTAGCAGATGTATGTTGTTTTGTTCCCATATCATGAACAAAAATGGCCCTATAATGTTAATCCCATATGGTTGCAGTTTTTGTAACATGGCCCTGATGTCATCAGTGATGATTATGCTACCTCATTTGCACTCTGTGGGAATCAATAGAGAGCAAATGAAGGGATTTCTAAGCAAGGAAAGACTTAAGAAGTCATTAGCTAAAGTACACAGTATAATATTTGTGTAGTATTAAAATGTCAATCATATGTGAGGTCTGCACAGTGTTTTAGCTGTCTGGCATGTTTCCTGTATAAACAAAGAAGTAATGCTGAGAGACTCTGTGGTAGCACTTCAAAGATGAATCCACAAAGAGCGAGTTTGTCCTATAAGAGATGAGCGTTTTTACTGTAATAAATAAGGATCACATTTGTAAATGCAGATTTGGAAAGTTCTCCCATCTTAAGTTAAACAAGAAGTCTGTGTTCTTAAAAAAAACAACATACTGTTTTCTGAATTGGCATGTAAGGTCAGACAGTGCACTGCAGGTCACACACAACACTTTGAAAAAACACATCCACATGACGGATAGGTCAGTTTGGATGCGTTTCACGTGACCTGTCTGCTGCTCTCATGTGTGCAGACGAGATAAAGAACATACACAGACCTTTGTGTATGTTCATAATAGGGATTTACGTTGTTTCCTGTGTGCCTGCAGAACACGTGTTTTGACGTTTATATTAACAAAAGTGAACTGTGAAGTGTGATGCATTGGGTTGAGTGTCTTTTTTGCATGCATCTAAAACGTGACCATGAGTATAGTGCATGTTTTTGGTTTGAGTTTGAGTGTGTGTGTATCAGCATGACATGCATTTTAGCACTGAAAGGTGTTCTTTATGTCAGTCTGGGTGCACCCAGAATGCATCCACAGGGAGCAATATATAACACAGTCAGCTGCAGCTGCACAGTTACATAAAACCTGCACAAGCAGACACACCCTGATACTTCAAATATTCTCCATAGATTTTGCAATGTGTGTTATGTGATTTATTATGCAAGTTGAAAACCACATGTTGAATAACCTATAGTCGGCAGGTTTGGTGGGCGGCAGTAGATTAGTCCGTAGGGACTTGTATTGGGAATCGGAGGGTCGCTGGTTCAATGGATTTTGAATTTCCCCTCGGGGATCAGTAAAGTACCTTTCTTCTTTTTCTTCTTCTAGTCGACGTGGAAATCTGCAAAAAGAAAAAGAAACACGTTTGAGACCGTTGTGTCCGTGCGCGGCGGAAAATGTTGGAAAAACAGAGCGGGGACGGTGCAGATGGCGTGTGCCCTCTAGTGGAATCCTACAGTAACATGTGTAGTACATAGGCGAGTATAGCCCCTTTCCTACTGGACAAAACCCCCACTAACACCCACTAACATCTTTTGTCTTTAGTGGGAAAGGTTACAATCGGCAGTAGTCACGGGTATTTATCGGCTCCAGCTCCGATCAGCAGTGATGGAAACATGACACCCAGGTGGACACGCTAATTTTCGGCCCTTTTCCGGCTCGATGCTGTGTGACAAGCTTTTAAGAAAATATATAATAAATAAAATCGACAGGGATTTGAACAATTATTATCATTTATTAACGTACAAAACACACAATTAATATGCTCTTCTCAAAGCCACCAGACTCCAGTCAGACAACAGTCATTTTACCTCGCTGATCATCGATCATCAAATACACTTCATTCAATCTCGACAAAATAAAACTCATCAAAACCATCTTGGTTAGTCTTTCCACTGTTGCAACACTAGAAACATATCAATAAACAATAGAAACACTAGAAGAGAAGGTACGTGATGAACTACCGAACGAGAAAGGATTATATGGCAGAGTAGTGGAGTGAGGACTGTGATGCTTTTATGGAGAGGTTGATGAGCTGATTCAAATTGACCTGGTGTGCCTCGTTGCTGCCCTGAGAGGAGCCAGCCACACCCCCTGCCACACACATGCCCTGCCAGGAGAAAAAAGAACAGAGAGGGGAGAGGGAGAGAGAGAGCAAACACAAAAAAACCTACCATCAAAACCAAAAACATCACACCGACAATCACCAACTCTGGCTTAGTTGAAATAAACCCTTAATTCACAGAGTTAGATGTGAAAAGAAACTGCCGTTATAAGCGCTCCTCAAAGCCACCAGACTCCATTGACAGAAACAGTAATTTTACCTTGCGGATCACTGTGAAACACACTTCATTCAAACTCGACAGAAACAAAATAAAACTCATTGTCTTTCTACTGTTCCAACAACTCTGGTTTCAGACTTTGAAAGAGAGACTGAATCAATAAAATGATTAATCAACTTTAACATTTTCACTGTTTACTAACCCTGCTTCCGGCCGTCGCGTGTTGTCGAACATGACACAGCAGGAATAAAACCACAAAGACTAGTGCTACCGCAAGGCATACTTGCAATGGGAAAGAAGTCTATTGGCTATTTTTTTGCGGGTTTTCCCAAGAAAATCTGCTTTAACATGCTAATTTTGCTAAAAAAAAGGGAATAATACATAATAATTCCACTCACGACGTAGCCGGTTGTCTACGTGAACGTGTGGTTAACTCTTACACTATAGGAGTGTCATACCACTTTTGGAATTGCCACTGAAAGATTCCATTGAATATAAGATTTAGTGAGCAGGTGGGTTCTTTTGGTAAATGAAATAAAGATATATGATGCTGGTGGTGATGATGATGCCACCTCAATTTCAGCGAGCCTTGTCTCACTGTGGACAGTAAGCAGACTAAACCCCTGGTCGATTAGACAGAGTGAGAGGCACCAGCCTTCTCACACATGCTGAGCCCTCATTGAACCGTGGCCAAACAGGTATGTGGCGTTTTGTTGTATAACGGTCACAGTCCTGTCACTCTCACTCCATTCCCCCCCTTCATACTTCCAACAATCCATACAGAGAAAACAAAAAAAAAGCAGAAATCTTTTCCCTCTTTACTGTCTGGAATTTTGCACTTTCCCTAAAAAAATCTCTCCCTTTCTTCAGCTTTCATTCTCCTTGTCTTACCCTCCATCTCGCCAGCACTCTCATTTTCCACTCTCTGTCCCCGCCGCTCGCCGTCTGTCTTTGTCATTCACTCCTCCTCAGTGTTGCCTGACTTGCTCTGTGATATATGAGCCTCAAGAGGCCGTTTGTGCCTCTATGTCCTGCATTGTTTCTATTCTAGTGTGGGCCATTGTCAAGAGAAAGTATGCAGCAAAACACCAACAAACAAAAAACAAATACATAATGAAAATTGTACACATTTATTTAATTATGCAATAAGGACAAGAAATTACATTTGATTGGACATTTCTTTGCGGATAGTGTAGTTTGGGTTTATATATTCTTTTGAATAGGAATATGTAGGAATATATTGACTGTGAGGATGTGATCTGTTTATATTATTACAACATTATTCAGTATACAGGGAATATTTGCTGCTGCTTTGCATCTGGTTTGAATGTTAAGTCCAGTGTTAGTATAGTAACACCACCTAGTGGATACAAAAGCTAATTCCAGCATAGATGAGCTTTCCTAAAGGCTCTACATAGGACATGAATAAGCAAGTAACACATTTCAAATAAAACAAGATTATAAGATTTCTCTAGTATTAATATATCAGTATAATAGTATTTGGTATATTTAGATATTTAGTTGTTAGCATTTTAATATTGTACATACAAATTGATTTTGTGCTGCCCATCACAACAAAAAAAAGTGAAACCCTGTGTACACAAATCAATACATTACATTTTGTGACTATTTCACAAACTGAGCTTGTTGCTCAGACAGTCAACAGCAGAATGCCACTAAGTTGGCAAATGACTTGGTGTTGTGGTCAGTGGGGTGAGCAACACACCGAGAGGCCGAAGAGCAACAGACAGACTGACTGCAGTTCTCTACTGACCACTAACCCATACACAGATCCATGGGGCAAAGTAAGTGTTGACCCAGTATCCTTCACTAGACTTTAATCTCTTTTTTTTAACCAAGTAGATTAACAACAGTCACATGTTTACGGTGACATGCTAACAGACTGAACAGCACGTGGATGTTGCATGCCGTCAAACAAACAAACCTGACTCAACAAAAATGAGTCAATATTTTAATGGCGGTTAAGGCGAAAGGGATCAAAACTGACAAACCATTGCTCGTCACATATTAAAATCATCACAGACTCTCAACATTTACAGTCTCATAACACACACACACACACACACATATCCTGCCATAGCCACATCCCATAATGTATTGTTTCCCATGTCCTGATCTACAGACAAATAATTCTATCACTAGGTCAGCTCACTGAGATCTTCACCTTGTTTTGCAGTTTTACTGAGTCATCGGAGGCTTCTTGATCTCATCTTCCTCCTCCATCTGCGTGTCTGGGTTGTCGATCTCTGCACTGCCAGACGCTTCCTCCTTCTTCCCTACGGCCCACCGCTGTTTGAAGTGGGTGTTGAGCCTCTCCAGGATGTCGATGGAGTGGTTGATGAGGAGGGACAGCCAGGCCAGGCCGAAGAAGATCCAACAGGCCATGAGGACGCTGTACCACTCTGGGTATACTTTGTCTGGATTACTGTCTGTAAAAGAAACACTCCATTAATACAAAGCAAAGTATTGTGTTAAAAAACCTTAATGTGTTGAATCTGTTGACGATCGGCACTACACACTCTTAGAACTAAGGGTTTCACAAGGGCTCTTCCTGAATGTCTACCCGGAACCATTTGCTTCTGAAGAACCCTTTTTTGAAGAAACCTTTCTTCAAAAAAGGGTCGTAAAGTGGTGTAGGTTTTATTCAGAACGCTTTTCATCCAGAGAATCCTTTTTGTAAGAAAGAGTTCTTCAATGATTGTTGAAAGCATGGGTCCTAACAGCCCACACCCCCAAAAACTGTGATTGTGAACCATGGTGGTTGTGGCTGGCACTGCACCACACCAACCTGGCTGGACGTGGTACCAATGGCCCCTGGCGAACCTGTTAAACTAAAACCAATGTTAGGGTGGACAAAGAATTAATTGTTATAAAACCAGTTTGAAATTCTGAAATTATAGTTCAAGACTTTGTGGACCCTCAGCTTAGACAACAGGGATTGATCTTAATTTTACTGTATAATATAACAGAAAAGTCTGGCACTATTGAAATCCACTGCACCATTGAAATAGTAAACGGCTGTAGTAGAACTAATTTCATAAAATCTCCGTGATCGGGAAGCACGAGTGTTGTAGGTTGCGCTAGACCACATCAGCCTGGCCCATTAAGGCTTAAAGTAAAACCAGGGTTAGGGTGTTAAAGGTTCTATGGGTAGTCCCCTGGGTTCCACTGTAGGCTATATGAAACCTGTGGAATATTTAAGAGTTCTTGGTAGAACCCCATGGGTGGGTTCTTGCTAGTACCCTTAGGTGGAAAGGATCTGGATATACTGTAACCCCCAGAGAGGGTTCTGGTTGCAACCATTGCACCATAGAAGGGTTCTCTGTAGAACCTCTTATTGGGTGTTCTGGGTGGAATCTTTCACAGATCGTTCTAGGTATAACATTTTATGTTGGTTTCCTAGGTAGAACCCTCTGAAAGGGTTCCAAGTGGAAACTTTATAAAAGGTTATATCAGGAGCCAAAAAGGGTTCTACAGTGATTACTGTTGCTGTACCTGCCACAAAGTCTCCGAAGCCGATGGTGCTGAGGGTGATGAAGCAGTAGTAGATGGCCTGGGAGAAGGTCCAGCCCTCATGCTGCTGGAACAAAATCATGGGCACAACGAAGAAGAGCGCCGCTCCACACAGGTAAGACACCAGGTGGACAAAGAAGCGGGTACACTTCTGCCGAGAGAAGTGAGTCAAATTCCAAAGAATCATTTTTCCACTTGAAAATGTGCGGAGACAGAATTTTCCAGAGTAATCTGAAACATCTAGGAGATTAAAGATCTGCTCACCCTTCGCCCGGTCTTCCCCTGGAGGAAGTCAGAGATGTTCCTCTCGATAGCGAGCATGTACTTGCCCACCCTGTTGAGCACCACCATGTTGAGCGGGATACCGATCAGTGCGAAGAACACACAGAAGATCTGGCCAGCAGTGGAAAGGGGACTCATGTTCCCATAACCTGCAAAACTGTAAGCTGTTAGTGTGTCGTCTCACTGTGGTGGAAGGACAAGAAGAACTGTAAGACCCTTTCATTGACAAACAAGCATCATCTTGAAATAAATACAAATATAATTTGCAAAGTGCCACAATCTTCAAAAACACATACAAAATTAAAAAAAACATGTATTTATTAATTAAATTAAAAAAAGGTCAAATAAAACAAACAAAACAGCTTGTGCCTGATATGGTGATTTCCCATATTATTCTAAATGAGAGGGTAATAGCTAGTTCACAATACATGACTTTAGCCCTGATTTTCACAGTTTTTGGAGCTTCCCGACAAAAGCTACAGATCAGAGGCAAATCAGCATTGGCTCACATCATTGCATCGATGCTCATAAGCGTCATGTGTGAACTGTTCAAAGATGCAAGTCGAGAGGCTTGACGATGCTCGCCAACGCTCGCCGATGCCTCGCAGACGCATTCCAGATATCTAACATGCTAAATATCTGGACCTGTTGGGGACCATGGATGTATAAAGAAAACTGGATTCAGCATTGTAGGCGTCCGTTCATTCCTATGAGAGTTGCTCAGTGGCGCGTGAAGCCAAAATGGTTGCCGAGTGATAAAGTACCCGGATCTACTGGCGATCTTCTGCGTCCATTGGGGCCAAAGAGCAGGTGCAGTAGCATTTCCTTGAACTCCGCCTCCCAGCCCTCGCTCCAGTCTCTGTCTGGGTCTCATTCACATGAACGGAGGAAGGAGAATAACTCTGGATTCAGCTATTTTACAACTTTTAGGACCTAATGTTTTAAATAAGGGCTATGAGAGAGTGTTTGTACTGGGAAGTTGATTTACCTCAAAGAAAATTATCCGCTGATTTACCAACGTCTCTTTCCCAATATAAGTCTATGGGAAAAAGTCTTTTTGGGCCAAATGTAGCAAGTTGTAGTACCACCGTTTGGCCACTACAAACATTTGCTTTAAAGCCCGGCGCTCTTCCTGGGGGCTTGGTGGAAATAGGCTATTTCGTAAACAACTGATGACTTTGAAAGTCGTGTAGTGTGAACTTGGCTTTATTCATACCAACAGGAATACAATTTTTTGGGGGTCTAAAATGAGTAAAGAAAAACTGGACATATGGGTCGTTGACCAGGTTAAAAGCCTGATTTTATCAAATCATTGGTGTTTAGGTTGCACAAACCAAATTCTATTGTCTATAATTGTTAGATTATTGTGTCATTAAAATCTCTGGGGTTTCATCCTGTGATGTCTAACCTATAGTTGTGACCACAGTGGCAGCAAACACAGCTGAGCTCGTGAATTTCCAGAAGCCGTCCGTGGTGTAGTTGCCTTTCAAACTCAGTCCTGCCTTGGATGCATCTTGAACAACCTGAAACAGATCAAAATGACAAACTGGGTAAAAATGGTCAAAGTCAATTGAAACAATGGCGTAACTCATGGACTTGGGCCAGACTTTCTGACTCACAGTTATGTAACTCCTGTATACATATTGATCCAATACCTTTTAGGTCAATAGAGTACAGTTGTCGGCCTGACATGGTGAAGCCCCCTCTCAGCACTGTGTCAGCCAGAGCAAATATGTTGATACAGTCTGTTACATAAATGTCTCGAGTTCATCACCAGAGTGGGAAATTGCTCTAAAAGAGATACATAACAGTCTGAGACCTGTGACCTTGTTATCTAAGTCTTTAAAGGGGAACTACACCCATTTAAAAACATTCATAAATGTTATTTCTATGGTCTAAGACGGTCGAAAAAACATTGGCAAACATGAATAACTCTCTCCCATGGACTGTATATAAGAAGTGGACGTGATCACTGTGACGTCATCCATTGGTTTGTGTGCCATTGCATCATTTTGATGCTTCGAGATTGGCATTTTGGCTGACGCCATCTTGGTTTTTGGCAACCGGAAGTGACACAAGAGGGTGGAGCTAAGTACAACTGAATAAGATATTTTTATGGGACCAAAATGTTACAATTTACTTCATGAACACACTGTGAAGGTTAAAGTTCTAAGATTAAAACACGGGCAACTCCCAGACTGGACAATGCCGTGGTAGCGACCTGTCTATCACAAGGTAGCCACGCCCTAAAGCATCCCCTGCTTCATGGTCTATTTGACTCTCAATGGGACCATAATTTAATAAATGAACATCATGCTGTATTGAAGAAACTAGTGATTGAGAACATAAACTTATGTTTACAATGTTTAGGGTCATTTTCTCTTAGATTTCTATACTATCGGACTTCTTTTTGCAACCAGAGGAGTCGCCCCCTGCTGGCTATTAGAAAGAATGCAAGTTTAAGGCACTTTCGCATTGACCTCACTTTTCCGACCCGGAAGTTGCCCGCTGCTCTCTCCCATCTTTCTCCGTGTTTTCCGCAGTTATGTTACGTTGTTTAAGTACAAATTTGACTTATTATTTTGAAGGTCCAGTGTGTAGGATTTGGCAGTATCTAGCGGTGAGGTGATTGCAACCGACTGAAGCCTCTCCCGTGTGCCAAGCGTGTTGGAGAGCTACGGTGGCTGATGTGAAAATGCAAATGGCCCTCTCTAGAACCCGTTGTAGGTCATTTGGAGCAGAGCCAGTGCGTAGAGTGTGTGTGTGTGTGTGTGTGTACATGGGAAGTGAGTGGTGAAGCAAGAGAGAGAGAGAGTAGTAGCGAGTAGTATAGAATAGTAATAGTAGAATAGTTAACAGTGTTTGGTTTGTCCGTTCTGGGCTACTGTAGAAACATGGCGGTGCAACATGGCGGACTCCGTGAAGTGGACCCGCTCCCTATGTAGAAACAGCTCATTCTAAGCTAACGAAAACACAATGATTCTTATTATCAGGTGATCAAACACTAAAGAAAACATACTTTTGAATATTATATTCCATTTCTGCCAATAGATCCCCCTAAATGCTACACAGTGGTCCAGCCATGATGTCTTTCCTAAACCTAACTAAGTCGTTTTGTTGCCTGAACATAACTGCGACTGTTTTCACGGTACGAAACATCATAAATTAATGTGAAAAGCCTAAAATGCCTTATCATGACATGCGGACATGTCGTGCTTTTTTTTTTTAAATACGTCTTCCCATGAGATTCGGTTGCAGTCATAACACGATGCAAATGCTCAAAGTCTTGTCTCAGATTACCTGGCAGAATTATCAACAATCTATGGTTGCTCTTACTATGCAAATAGTGCATGCAACACAACGTGCTTTTCTCCAGAATGGATTCCATCAGATCATTTCATCTCATTAGTTTCCAATGAAAAGATTGCACAACTTTGCTGCTGTGTAAATCAAGTCAGGGCAAGACACACAGTGCTGAGGGCTAGAGAAGCTTGTATTTGCATGGAAGAAGTTACCTCTTTGCCATATAATGGACCTACAAGTGATTGCAAATGGCCATCCATTGCTTGGGACTGTTTTCAGTGGCAGATTAGTTCGTTGTTCTTGTTTAAAGGCCAAAATCTGTATTGCTGAATGTAGCGACTACTGTTGTTGATTACTTGAGTGATTTATTGGAAGTGAAGGTAAAATGGAAAACACATAACTGATATGAATCTCACATCTATTTTTAAATCAGTAAAAGTGGTTGTGTTGGCCACTACACAGGAGTAAACAGTCAAAGACTCAAACACTGTTTCAACTGTATGCTAGCTGTAAAAAGTAATGAAATACATTTCAAACATTCTCCATGTCTCCTCCTCACCCCTTAACCTGCCTTGTTTCATGTCCCTGGGCCTCACCTGAGCCACTGCCTCCAGGCCTTCTTGGTTCAGACAGGTGTAGGTCGTGAGCAGCATCTTTTTGTTCGACAGTAAACGACCGATGTCCTTCTGTCCGAGATCTCCCTCCAGCTTCCAGAAAACCACCCCGCCGATCAACACGTAGGTCACGTAGACCACCCCGAGCACGAGGATGGAGGACACCTGCGCCAAGTTGAACATCTCCTTTATTCCCATCTCTATAGAACAAGCTCAGCGTCTTGACCTCTGCAACCGGGGACAGCGAGGAGTGAGGGTTTACCTGCCCGGCTTCTCATCTTTCCATGCAGTGCAGGCAAATGAACCTCCACCCGCACTACTGTTTCAATCACTCCAATGACCTGCCATGCAAATTTAGAGGAGCAAAAATGAGAAGAGCGACAGACAAAAGCACAGGTTGGGCTGTAGGTGAGGACTGTGGGTAAGGTCAAATGTTGGGAGTTTCTGGTCAAAATGAGCCACTGTCTATGAGGTCATGGAGGTTATGGCAGGGGTCAATTGAAGACCGGTCACAATAGTTGGTGTGTGGTTTCTAGAGGCACTGTACAATCTCTAGGACTGAGAAAATAACACATTATACATGTATTAAGGCTGTCAAAGTTAACGCGATAATAACATGTTGATACTAAATTCTTTAAAGCTTTAATGCAACTTGCATTTTTAGATTGTAGCGGGCTCAGTTTTAAAGCTAGAGTGGAGATACTGGAATCATATGAAACTAGAAAACCGACAGAATCCATCGGTACCAACCATGTCATACTAGCTTGTTGAGAAGGAGGTTAAATAACGCTCCAAACTTAAGGTAAGTTTTGGCGAGCAAAAACTGGCATGGCCCTTTTCAAAGGTGTCCCTTGACATTTGCCCACTCCCATGTAGATAAGAGTATTAAATACTTGACAAATCTCCCTTTAAGGTACATTTTGAACAGATTTGATTAATTTGCGATTAATCGTGATTATATATTTTAATCGATTGACAGCCCTAATAGGTATTTCAGTTGCATTTCATCCTTCGGGACGACAGTTCTCACACCGACTGGTTTCAGACAGAAAGTGACAGTTCTCGCTCCGCTAACAGTTTCGGCCAGTTGGAGCCCTCCTGCTCCTCCTCCTGTACTCCAGCTGCCTCTCTGGGATCAGTCCTGTGTGCTCTCGGGTCACCTCACACCACCATCTTGATTAATGTGTTTGTTTAAGAGAGCCCTCTGTGCTCAATTCACCAGAGTTTACCATCAGTACACAAACACTGATGTGGACTCACATGATCACACACACACAACATACATATACACATGGACACTTGCACAGTGTGACATTAGAACATTCTAATGAAGCAGTTGGGTAATATACAATAAAAGGTACATAAACAAAAAGTACAAAAAGACACAGATTCATCGTTCAGCAGGTGTCCACAATTCAACCTGTTGTCTGAGGGTGGAAAAACATTACAGGATTCCTACCTGAGGAAAAACACTTTATTTCATATTAAGACTTTTAACCTGGGCCTGTATTTATCAAACTGACGAAAGTCAAAAATAATAATTAATAATAATAATAATTTCCTAATATGAACTCCCTATTCATGTATTATAAATTATTTTGTTGCTATATTATATTATAAAATATTATATATTATAGTTTTCCATGTTAATTGCTAATATCAAAATGAAAAGCACATTTTTGCAGAAAAACATCTGCAATAAATCTAAGCATTTAAAAAAAGAAAAAAAATGGACAATCAAACAGATGTAGGTTAAATCTTTGTTTCTAATTGGCTATTCCTAATCAGAGCACATGTGATCAATCACATGATCACTTGTGAGTAGAGTGACCAGATGAGAATGGGTCGTGTCTAGAAGGTAACCCACAATTTGCGAAAACGTGCAAAAACTCTCTCGAGACTTGTGGGTTACCTTCTGGACACGACCCTCACGGTGAAATCCGGGACAGGGGGAGTTGGGGGTGGGCGTGGCCAAGTGGCCGCGGTGGGTGTGGCCTCCAGTACATTGCATTCAGTGTCAACGAACAGTAGTAATAGAGTGCTCCAGGGATGACGTGTTTTTGTAGGCCAACCAGGAAGTTAGCATTGCCCTGGGTTCCCTTGACCGAAAGCCAATGGGATTGTTCCATTGGGTTTTGGATTATAGCAGAAAATAAGCTATGTGGCAAACAAACGTCTATGATACTTACATGTTTTGTTCAGCAAGATAATCTCCACAAATGAACACCACGTTTATGATTTTTGAAGTGTGAATGCAATCGCCAGAAGTAAAAAGCTAACGTTAGGCTATAAACGAACTACACCACGCTCGCATGAGCGCAAGTATACACAACGAGGCGGTAAAGGAGGACGAGGCGGCGTGATGACGTTTAGTAGTCTCATTTAACCACTTCTTAGCAACCACCTTTTTTAGACACATAAAGGCTTCAAAATTCACAAATGGGATACTTGTTGACGTATTTTATGTTGTAGAACAAAACGTTAAAATCTCTTCAGCTTGTGTTAAGCACAGACCGGATTTCAGGTATCTAACTAAAAACACATTGACTTCCAGACGATGGAACCGGAAGTGCCAGAAATGCTAACTCATTTACGGGTTTTAGGACTCATTCCTGAAGCTCTGTAACACTTTGTTTGGATGTCGTGAGGCAGCAGTGATACATTGGTTATTTCCCTTCCCACTCCTCCCATTCCCTCCAGTAACGTTTTCGCTGGATGTTCACCAGGTCCTGGGACACCGATGGATGGATTCATTTCCTTCCATAAATGTTTTAATTCAACAACGGCACAGCTATGCGTCGTTGCTATGCATAGTTATTTATCAATTCGAAGCACTACTGTACATGGCTAAAAGAAAAAAACACAATAGCCATAATTCATGTAGGCTACGGACATAACACTGTGGGCAACACCAAAATAATTTTTCACAACGATCAGTATTTAATGTTTCATTATGCTATAACTAATCAAAACTCGAGTTTAGTCTAATTGTCCAGTCCCAAATTATGAGCAGTTGTCCTGAATACTATACACTATACTATATACTATACTACATTGTCAGTAGGAGTTTCCAAATGTGTTCTCAAGTGTAATTCTTAGAAGTTTGATGAATACGGGCTCTGATCTACTGTACAGTACGGACTCCTTGGCTTGGTTGAGGTAGAATTTTCGAAACAAAAACCTGTAATGTTTTTCCAGCTTATTTGTATAATATATTCAAACAATTCTCGACAAAGTGAAATGTAAAGCATTTAAAGAAGGAATAAATATGCTGGGGCATATATCGTACAAAAACAGATTTTGCTAATAGCTGCTACATCAATTTTCTTACTGTACCATGTACCATCATATGTACAGAAAACTGCACTCAAATTCTACCAAGTGAATATCACATGCAGAAGACAATATAAAACATGTAAACTTCCCATCTACAGTCCACTGTCAGATCTTTGACACGTCTTCTAGTTTATTGGATGACGCGTCCTCTTCCTCCTCTTGTTTCTTAAAGCCTGGATGAGTCAGGCCGATCGCATGCTCCATTACTCTGGCTCCCATGTTGAGGATGAGAGCAAGCCAAGCCAGGGCAAAGATGATCCATATGCCCGCGAGGCTGCGGTACAGAGAGATGTACTCCTTGCCGGGGTCGGTCCCTACAAGAATCGACATTTCAGTTCATCTCAGACGGAAACATCGGGTCTAGTATGTAGATGTTCTTGCTTTATATACATTCAAATTACAACACGGTGATCGCCTCGAAGCATTAAAAGGCAGTTTTTATCAGTGGTCTTTCCACCACATTAGCGCTTGTTTGCTCTCTCTACTCACCCACCACATAATCTCCAAAACCAATGGTGCTGAGGGTAATGAAGGCAAAATAGAAGCCCTCGCCGAACGTCCAGCTTTCCACGTAACTGAACACCAGAGGAGGGATGACCAAAAACAGCAGGCTGCCCATGATGAAGAACAAGCTCACTGCCAGAGGCTCGACTGTTTGCTATAGGAAAGGAACAGGTGAGATCCATACATAGGCATCAGTTGGGCATGACAAAGTGGTCTTTCCTTGGCATATATTAACGGTTTGATCTCTACAGCGATGGCTAGCAAAAGCAATGCAAAAATGACCATAAACCGTATCTCAGATGTTTTGGTTGCAAACAGACAACTCAAGTAATTTTGTCTTAAAGGTCCCATATTATAAAAAAGTGAGATTTTCATTTTTTTTTTAATTATAAAGCAGGCTCAAGTCCTATATAAATACTGTGAAAGTATCGAAACACTCAGCCCACAGGGAAATACACACAGCCTGTATTCAGAAACTCTGCATTTGAAACAGGCTGTCAGGATTTCTGCCCATTCGTGATGTCACGAATATACAATATTTAGACCCTTGACACAATTTTAAACGTTTACATTCTAAATGTGTCCCAGTTTATTCCTGGTTGGAGTGTATGTGAATGTCATCAGCTGGCAGGAAGTACACATGGACCAAGCTGTTGCCTAGCAACGTAATTCCGTTGTAATTCCATCAAAATGCGCTAAAACGGAGCGTTTCAGACAGGAGGGTAAATACAGGCATATTCAGGCTGACAGTATGAGGAACATAAAGTTTTTTTTGGACATTACAGCATGTAACATGTTCTAGTAGAAACACAAAATACAAGTATGAACCTGAAAATGAGCATAATATGGGACCTTTAAGGCCCTGACACACCAAGCCAATGGTTGGCCACAGGGCTTATTTTCTGCAATATTCCAAAACCCAATGAAAAAATCCCATTGGCTTTTTGTCGAGGGAACCCAGGACAATGCTAATTTCCTGGTTGGCCTACAAAAATACATCATCCCTGGAGCACGCTATTGAGGTTTTTAAATTTGACTGTTTCCATACAGCTTTTCTAATGCCATACTTCAAAATGCAAATAAATATATGTGAATGGAAACACAGCTACAGACTAGTCCGCATCTCTGGTAGCAAATAGAGGGTTAACGGCTAATGCGTCAGTACCTTGTGTGGAACGACTGAGACCATTCCCCTCTCCAGGCGACCCAGGTGGATGGTGAGGCACTTCCCCAGCTGTTTGAGGAAGGCCAGGTTCAGTGGGATTCCACACAGGGCGTAAAACACACAAAACACCTGACCAGATACAGTGCTGGGGGAGAGATTACCGTAGCCTGCGGACATGGCAACGGTTTGTCATTATTTTGATTAAATCAGACAGTTCAAATGCTGAATAGTGTAAAGGTGCTCACCTATAGTTGTGACTACTGTTCCTGCAAAAAAGAAGGAGCTACTGAAATCCCAGTTGCTGGGGTTGGTTGAGTTGCCTGAGGGATTCACTCCCTTTTCCCAGGCATCCAAAATCACCTAAGAACACACACACACAAACACGTGTATTAAACTCCTAGAATAAGGTCACACTCACCTCACTAATGCTTCCAACATCAACCCGATCTCATGGGAAGGTGTGTAACAGCTCAGTGGCACAGCAGTTCGTGAAATAGTCATGAAATTTAATGTATTGATTTTTGTGATGGTCAGCACAAAATCAATTTGTATATAATCCACGTAATTGTGAACCGGGAAGTATAGACAGTGGCGAAGACTGCGTAGGGACGAGGTCGGGGTGAATGGGTGGGTCAAAAAACACAATAAGTCCCATGTGAAACCACAAGTCTAAGTTGATTGATTTGTCACGTATCTTCCATACTTAAGTTACAGCACTTCCGGAGTTATTTCAACACAAACCGCAATCTTTTCCTAAACCTTACTAAGTAGTTTTGTTGCCTAAGCCTAACCATGTCGATCTGTCCCTAAACCTTACTAAGTAGTTTTGTTGCCTAAGCCTAACCATGTCGATCTATCCCTAAACCTTACTAAGTAGTTTTGTTGCCTAAGCCTCACCAAGTCGAACTGTTTCTAAACCTAACTAAGTAGTTTTATTTTGAAAAGACTAGAGCGAAATTGACACATGGGTAACATGCTGCTGGACATTTGTAGGAAAATGCATGAAAAACTTGTTGTTGAATGTCGTGCTGAATGTCAAGAAAAAAAAGGGAAATTAGTATCCATGTACACGAATCAAATAGATTAAATTTCATAGTTCGTATTTTTTCGTATTTCACAAACTGCCTTGAATCTGTGTTATGTTTAAATAGCACAACATTACAAGGACATTCTGCATGTCATGAGGACGCATTTTAGGATTTTCGCGTGACATTTGTACGCCATGCAACAAAACTATGGTAATGTCCAAGTTAGGTTTAGGCAACTTTTTCACTCACTTAGGTTTAAGGAACAAATCCAGTTAGTTAGTTTTAGGAAAAACGTCATGGTTGGGCTTAAACTAAGCACATAAACTAAGTAAAATAATTACAGAAACAACGTAACATGAGTACGGAAAACACGTGACAAACGTCACTAACACAACTTAGAAAATAATACACCGGTCTTGAACACCCGTCTCCTAGTTGAAAGTGTTTGTTGGACCCATCCACCTCCCCTCCCGCCCATCATAAGTGATCTTTCTCGCTTTTTATTCTACGTCACTAACTCTTAGCATAGCATTTTTACGTGGATGCGTTTACATTGCAGTCAGTACAGGTACACACTATATGGTGTAAATGACACGCCAAAAGCAAGACAGACATTTTTATTGCATGCTTAACGCCTTGTGCATTATCGCGGCATTCATACGCGTTTTCAGGCGAACGGGCTGACCGTTTACTCCATTAATCATGTTGGTAAATATTTGGGATCATGACCCACTTATTGATTTATTAAGTGAGGTTACTGTAACACCATTTATTTTATTTACCTAACCTAATCATAAAATTGATCATGAGCCCTTTTCGTCATCATATTTACTCAGTGATGTACAGACTTGTATACAATTAGGGGCCTTTTGTCAATCATCTCTACTTTGATCTGTATTTTAGAAAGTTAACATTTTGAATAATCTGGCTAATTTGGTCTAATATGACAAAATCCAGATTAGTATTACAGTATAAATTATGAATACTCTACTGTTATGCTTTAAGAGCACTTATGAGAGAAGAATTCCTTAAAGAACTATGAAGGAAGTGAACCTGAACAAACTTCTCCAAGGCCGGTCCATCCAGGCAGGTGTAATTAGCCAAGAAGTGCAACTTCTCCACCTGGAAGTGGTTCCGGCTGTTGCTTTCAGCCTCCCGCTCCAGTACCTGGAAGATAGTGGCCCCGACCAGCAGGTACGTGAAATGGGCCACAGTCAAAAGTGCTGTCGAGCTCACTTTGACCCGCATCAACTGGAAACTCGCCATCAACCTCCTCCAGCGCCGGAATGGACCCAAACACTGATGCTCAAACTCGGAGAAGAGGTTAATCACTTCAGAAAGGACTAACAATCAAAGTCTTGATGGAACACGCAAATCTTGTGAATAGCTCCCCAAAGACAGCCTCCATTACTGCAGATTGTGAGATTCTTCTCCAAAAGAGCGTAAAGGAAATTGTCAAAAATGAGACAAAAATGTATTCAAAGTAAACGAGTTCTCTTACAGCCAGTTTTAAATCACAGCGACATCGAGGAAAGGTTGGCGTTCGGTATCTTGGGGCGACAGCTCTAAATGGATGACCCTCCGAAAACCTCGACTCAGTGCTCTCACTCTGATTGGTCAGACTTCCATAGATGTCTGGGCTGTGATTTATGGGTTGCTCGGGTAACGATCAAACGCCTCTTCTCCATTAGTGCGACATCTGGACACACATATATACACTTTCAACTGTTTCCACTAATAAGGAAGCGGTGGCAGCATCTCGTCAGCAGAACAAAAGTTAATGTTTGACCTGATTGCTGTCGGTTGTCCGAGCGCCCACAGTTGTGGAGTGCTGATAACAGAGCCTTTCAATACTATTATGCATTGTGGAGGCTCATTTTATCGGGTGAAGTGTATTACAACCACAAACTATTGGATTCCTAAATTTACTTTGCAAAAAATTGCTGTTGAATTTTGGATTTTGGAGAGGTGTAGAGAGCACCACTTGACTGTGGGCCTTAAACCAAAGAGCTGAAAGAAGTGTCATGAGAGATCCTAATGGGGTTTTATGGCTGCAGTGTTTAGAAAGCTGGCATGGGCGAGACACTACAGGCATAAACATCGATTTTTCATACACTGGTCAATTTTGCCTCCATGTCTTCTTTCAGGCTAGTGGAAAGAAAACATTAAAAACACACATTTAGGTGTTTATTTTACTACTTGGTCTATTCGCGTCTGTAGATTTCTCCTTAGCATTAGATAATGCTAAGCAAACTTTCTGTTGCTGTAGTTACACTGGCTAGACCCAGCTGCTGTTACCTCCCGGCGTTGGCATTTGTGCAGACTGAATTAAGAGTTTCTATAGCCGCTAACTGAAGATCAGTCACCGAGAAAAATGTCTGCTACAGTAGCTTGGGAAATAGCGATACGGGGCACTGAATTTTCCTAGATAATAATCTTCTTAATTCAGAAATGCAGGCCAGACTTTTTTTTTCTTTTCTCAAGTCAATGTATTATGCTTCCGTAGTAAACCATTCCATTTTTTGAGAGACACACATTCAACTTTCAATGAAAAAGACAAAATAAAATCACTTAAACATGTAAACACACTGTATCATGGTTTTATTTCTTACATTTTTTCTGTTGTATTTGTTTGTATAAATGGTGAAATACTACTTTTACAACCTAGAACTGTTCTACAATACTATTTTGAGTGATTATTAGTGAATATTTGTACATTTTTATAAGGGCCTGTGTCAATTTTCTTGTATTTTGGGCTCCCAGCAGCTTTATACTTCATTAGGCGTATAGAAACCGCTACCATGCTTGTGGTCGGACAGTTTAAAAGGAGCTAAGACAAGAAATGAATGCAGAGAAAGTCGGCACAAATGAGCCAAAATCAACCTGAACACCAGAAGGGCTAAAAGCAAAGTTGACATTTGAAAGTGAACAACAGTCTATTATATATGTGGGATGGCGGAATTGCTGTAAAACCAAAAATATTGGAGCTGTGTGTCATGTGTCATCGCCTCAAGAACACTCCCATTATTAAAGGAAACACTATGCTCTCTAAGCCAAGCTATTTGATAGTGACACACTTCATTAGCTATACCGCTGCTATTTAGTCTGACATAGAAACGTTTCTGGGATTTGTGTCTATTTTGGTGTCAATTAAAAAAAGAGCTTTAAGTACACACGTCATGAAGAGAGCCACAGAAGTGACTGAGAGGAATAACAGATATCATGACTTGACCAAAGAGGGCTCTTTTTCTCCAAGGCAACTGGATGCAAATTGTGCAGCTGCTTGTCATCTGTCAAACAAATCAACGCAAAGCCATGCAAACAGGTTGTCTCCGATGTTCACAGGTTGTCTTCTGTTTGGGTAGGTTTGTAGCGAAGGCTCTGACGTGACAGGATGGGCTGATTTTTAATTACCAGCTGACGTTGATGGATACAGCGAATGTGAGGAGCGCTGTGGCAGTCAGATGAAACCACTGTCTGATGGGATGGAATCTATTCATGTAGTGACGTGGTCGTACATTTAGTACAAAAAAAACGTAAAAATCTAAATTGTGAATTGGCCAGTCCAATACTAATATTCAACTTAATGTAACTTAGCTTGACTGATATTATCTTCACTAAACTATCAAATGAAATAATTGAATGTAAGCATCCATTCAGCTCAATACACAATAATCATTACTCCATGCAAAGATATCTTCGTAAACGTATTTGAATTTCAAATACTGTATCTCAAGGAAGTCCTGTACAGACATCCAGACACCCTGTCTGGGTGTTTCCCTGCCTTCTGCCCAGATGCATGCTGGGATAGGCTCCACCTCACTGTGCCCCTCAATAGCAGTGAGCACAGATGGATGACCCATTAGTGAAACTACTGCACAATAATATAGATTTTGCTTATATAATATGCTTTTAACATCTCATAAAGTGTAGAATACTTGCAAATAGGCTCATATTTCAAGGAGATCTTAGAGACACAGTCAACTCTTCGATACAGCCTTTGGAATGTATGGATTTCCAGTATACCAGCACTGGTGTAATGTGGAATACATTTAAGTAATTTAACTAATGATGCAACCAAACGTCTGAGTCGTCCTTATGCCCTTCATGGCTGAAGTTTGTGAAGAGTCGCTTAAGGAAGTTCATTTTCCTGGGTCATTTTCTGGTCCTTTCCTAAGCCTAACCAAGTCGATCTATTCCTAAGCCTAACCAATTTGCTCTTTTCCTAAACCTAACCAAGTCAATCTTTTCCTAAACCTAACCAAGTGGATCTTTTCCCAAACCTAAATAATTTGTTGCCTAAGCCTAACCAAGTCAATCTTTTCCTAAACCTAACTAAGCAGTTTTGTTGCCTAAACCTAACAAAGTGGATCTTTTCCTAAGCCTAACCAAGTCAATCTTTTCCTAAACCTAACTAAGTAGTTTTATTTTGAAATGACTGTAGCGGAAATTGACACATGCGTCACGTGTTGCTGGACATTCATAGGAAAACACACAAAAAATACATTGTTGAAAGAGAAATTTGTGTCTATGTGCACTAATCAAATAGATTGAATTACGGGACTATTTCACAAACTGCTGTGAGACTAGGTTAGTTAAGCAGCAGCTTCCCACAGAAAACAGAATAGGCAGATAGGCTGTTATAGGGGACCAAACAACTGATACTAGTGTTTGTCACTGCTAAGTACACATGGTGAAGTAACTCATAAACAACTTAGGCCAGTAACTGCAAAGTACTACAGTAATACGCGCTATGTTTATTTTTTACAGAATATCAGAAATAATCAGGAAATCTACTGTACATATATTACACACCTCTATTTACAACATTTTACACAAGATGTGTTACACTGAGAATGACATGAAACCAGACAGAAATATGACATGCATATGTCATTCTGCACGAGGACACTTCCTGTGACGAGTTCTTCTTTAAACACATACTGGAGCCAGCTGGTTTCCTGTTGTCCACTCCTTCCTCTGATATCTTGAGACAACATTTGTTCAGATCAAATGGCCGGCGCTGGCTGTGATTTATACGGCTGCCCATTATATCACTGACACACTTTCCAGGACGAAGTGTGTGTATACATGTAAATATCAGACAGGCTTGTGTTTAGCAAACAATCGTTTTTTATGACAAATCTAGTGTGTTTTGGACCCAGTTGAGATAATTTCTTCACACATCCTCAGTCCATCTTGATAATGTCTAATAAATGTTTTTTTAGAGACAGATGTGGAGGTTGTACAAGCAGTCAGATGACAGGCCTTCATCAGAACTTCATGTTATTACTGAGGTAGGCCTGAAATACAGAAAAACAACACAGGGCAGATTACACATCCAGATGAAAGCAGGCGGCAACCTACGGGTCTGAAAAGTGAAGCCAATGCGGAAGTGACTTCTTTCTAAAAGCCAGCAGGGGGCGACTCCTCTGGTTGCAAAAAGAAGTCTGATTGTATAGAAGTCTATGAGAAAATGACCCTACTTCTCTCTTGATTTATTACCTCAGTAAACATTGTAAACATGAGTTTATGGTCTCAATCGCTAGTTACAAGTCTTCTTCAATACAGCATGATATTCATTTAGTAAATTATGGTCCCATTTAGAGACAAATAGACCATAAAGCAGAGGATGCTTTAGGGCGGGGCTACCTTGTGATTGACAGGTCGCTACCACGGCGTTGTCCGGTCTGGGTGTTGTCCGTTTTAGAACTTTAACCCTTTCACAGTGTGTTTTTCAGTTCATGAAAGTTAACTGTAACATTGTGGTCGCATAAAAATGTCTTATTCAGCGTTCGGTTGTACTTAGCTCCACCCTCTCGTGACACTTCTGGTTGCAAAAAAACGAGATGGAGACGGCCAAAAACCAAGATGGCGAAAATGCAGAATTCGAGGCTTCAAAACAGTCAAGTCTAGATGGTTACCCAGAAGTTGCAAAAACGTGGAAAACTCTTGTGAGATGAAAATCAAGATGTTGAAGGCTAAAAACCAAGATGGCGGCAGCCAAAATGCGGAACTCAAAGCCTCAAAACAGCCTTGACTAGATGGTTACCCAGAAGTTGCGAAAACGTGAGAAAACTTGAGACTCGGTGCCCGGCGACCTACCCTAACCTTAACCATCTCGTGAGTTTCGCAACTTGTGGGTTACCTTCTAGACACAACCCTTCAAAACCGTAGTCCACAAACCAACGGGTGACGTCACGGTGACTACGTCCCCTTCTTATATACAGTCTATAGTTGAAAGTATTTGAGAAATAAGCAGGAAAAAGCCCCGAAAGTCTTTCCTTTAGCCATCAAGCAATTTGACAAAACAATATGCTCTCGTTGCTCTTACAAACTCAAAATGTTTTTGTTTTGTTCGTTTTTTGTCTTTATTTTAAGACTAACAATCCATGAATGAAACACCCCTAAAACAGCCTTCACTCTGAAATCATCTCGTCTGTTTCTTTTTGCCAGTTTCCCTACACTTCCCAGCATGCTCTAGTGACTTAAAAGCTGTTTTGATAGGAGGGATATCACCATACGGGGGTTACCGAACAACCAAGGAGAGGGGCTTTCCTGTCAAAACACAGTCGCTATCCAGCTAAGTAGTGCCAAGGTAAAGAGGCATGAAATGAGTCTTCCTTGCCTGAAGTGGGGAAAGAGAAGGAAGGATAGAGACTTCAGAGGGCACATGTGCTCTTCGGCCTGTTTTTCTGTCTGGTGTCTCTGCTCGTTTGGCCATCGTTCTGTCTGTTCACATGACCTCAGCCGTTCTGGATATCTAGTGGCAAACCACAAGACAGCCAAGTCCGCTGTCTTAGCGTGCCAAAGCAAGCAGCTACACGAGGGTCAAAGGAGAGGAGAGAGTGGAATGGAGAGAAGAAGAACCACGTCAGAGCAAAAGAAGAGTAGTTGTAGAGCTAGAGAAAGTGAGGCTGCTACAGTAAAGGGAGTCAGGGTGAGACCTGTTTGTGTGAAATGATGGGATCTTGAACAAAAAAGAAATTCCCAACTAGTCGAGCACTGCTGCCAGGGAAAATCTAAAGTGAATCTGAAATCAATTTCAGCTAATAAGTGGTAACTTATCAAGTGTTCTATCTCACAGGTAGTTTTCTAATATAGAATGTGGTGTTTACTAATTAAAAAACAACTTTCAAAAGCTCAAAACAAGACATTTATGGTGAAGTGCTGCAATACAAGGCATCACACCACCAGAGGGCAGCGTTGAATGCAAGATGCATATTGTGTGAAAGCTTAGGGAGTATATTATTTCTTGCTTTGTGCTTGCGTGTGTGTGTGTGTGTGTATATGTGTGTGTGTGTGTTACCTGTCCTGTTGAGGAGGTTTTGCCTGGCTCTGACAAAGGCCAGGATGTCAGCATCAGCCTGCTGGTCTCCAGTCATGGGAATAGAGGAGGATGAGAGCTCGGTGGTAGAGAGGGCCCTGAAATGTACATGTGTGTAATGTAGTATGATAATACAGTATGTCAGCATTAGTTCTTCACAGATTCTGTAACACAAGTAAGGAAATTATATTGTTCTAACTTGCTCTAGCAATGTTTTTACTTTCAATGTATGTGTTGGGGGGGAGGCATAAGCTTCAAAGCCCCTTGCCATGCTGAACACCACTGCTGTGAAATGTTTGCACTGTTCTTGTTCTGAATGCTTTAACCCTTGTGACTCATAGGGACATTTTGGGCTTTTTAATTTTTCGATCATTTTGTGCTATGTCAACTTCAGCTCCTACAATAAGTCTATAATAAACTGTGGAGCCAATTACAAAAATGTTCCTAATGAAACCCACTAAAACCACAGATTTTGATCAGTACAGTATAAAATCATGTATTCTGTAATATCAGGCTTTAAATCTTAGAGCCCTGGCTTCAAAATTATAGTTTTTACTATTTTCCACCAAAGTGAGCCATGTTCTCATGTTTGCCCTGTGGGGCAAATACATGCTATTTCCTGGTTTCCACTAGGAGCATTGCTGCTGTATTATAAGTTTAATGCGATGCATTGAAATCAATGTTGTTGCCAATCATTGGTATATCCCAGACTGTGAAAAAAAATCCCCTTAATATTTAGCATACAGAAAATAATTCATTGTTGTGTTTTTCCAAAACAAAACAAAAAAAAAACTGGCATTATGTAAACAAACTGGCATTTAAAGGGTTGAAGTACAGAAAATGTATGAATATCCAAGACTGATGTTGGTGAAAACATTTAACTCCATGAAAGTGGAAATTAATATTAATATATAATATTGTATAGCAGTTTTATGAAGGGGACATTTTTGTTCTCCAAGGTAACAAGTGGGATTTTTTTTTTTTTTTTTTTTTTTTAAATCTGACACAAAAATAAAAATGCATCAAAATCAACATTGTTGCTAATCATTGACATATCCCAGATTTTTTAGCATTTCTTCATAAAGCATTATGTAAACTAACTGACATTTAATTGCTTAAAATTGTAAATGAATATTTGGTAGTGATGATCAGAACTGAAGTTGGGTAAAAATTGTTACTCAGAGAAAGTGATAAATAATATTAATATATAATTTTATGGCAGTTTATTGACACAGATTTTTGTCTTCCAAGGACATCAGTGCAACTTCTTTTTGAAGTGAGGCACAACGGTTAAAGGTGCTAAAAGCGAGATTGGAAGAATTTCTATTGCCTCTGCACGGCTCTCAATATGGCGCCAGTTGAGTCGACGGCTCGTAGCTAACGGTGCTAACAGTGAAAACAAGGGCAACACTGCTGACAGAGCTAACAGTGTTAACCAGGGGGGGTGCTACGCTTCCACGACTACGCCGTTGGTCATGATGCCGTGCGCGAGCCAGTGGGGCACGCTCACATGCACAAACATGCACTAGATGGCACGCATGGTCTGCCCGGCTATGTCAACAAAGCACAGAGAAGCTCTGATTACAACACACTGAGGGTGAGTGACTTCATTCTCTGCTCAGGTAGACATTACTCCTCCATAGCTTTACATAGACGATAGTTGATGATGATATATTAATGCTGATATCATAAACTCAGGTAGACATTACTCCTCTATATCTTCACATAACTAATAGTTGTTTGATGCTATATTAATGCTCTGGATATCATATAGAGAACCTTTAAGGAAACAAGCTAAACACCTTAACAGGTAACAGCTCTTCACATCATGGAGCCTCTGGATAAAACTATAGTATGTCTGTACAACAAGTGGTTGCTGGAGAGACGAATAAAAGCATACAGTACCGTATATATGTCATTTACTGAGTGTTTCACTGTGGTTGTAAAAACGGTAGTTCCAGCAGCAGTGTTCAGGTCTTTAATTTGTTAAATAGAGTTCGGAGACATTACTTCACAATGAAATAAAAAGTAATGGCCACGTTCATAAGTGGAGAGAAAACACAGCCCAGCTATAAAATCTACAGGTCATACAGGCTGTATGTGTAGACTTGAGAGCTCCTGTAAACATGTGGCATATGCTACTCTATTGATTGCATGTGTGCATACACTTGAGAAATGTACAGATTGTGGTGAAATACACAGTTCACTTGTAGGGGAAAATCGTTTAAATTATTTTTGCAGTTGGCCACGCTTTCAGATGCCTGATCTAATAATAATAGCATGTTGAATGAGCAGAATGTCAGTTAGAGAAAGACCTAGAAAGCTACAGCTTTGCTCAATGTAGGTGCTATAATTTCATGTTTTCAAAGCCATCCATTCATTTCCAAACATGCCACGCCAGCCCTCCACGTACCTCCACTCAGACGAAGGAGTGAAGTCAGTCACCCTCCCATCCGAGTACTCATCACGTCCTGCTGGGACAGCCGGCGAGGGAGGTACGCTTTTGGGGCCGAAGCTTCTGGAATAGAAAACAGAAAATGTAATAACTGCGATTTCATGATGAGGAGGACAAAGTGTGACATGTAGTGTTATCCGGGAGTAACTCATAGGAAAACAAATAAGAGATTAAGTGAAGCTAAGCTGACCTGAGGACTTGAACAGCAGTGGGAGAGTCTGGATTTGGGCCTTGGCCTGCTGGAGGGTCTCTCACAGTGCTGCTCAGACCAGGTCCACTGAATACAACAAGTTAGAAGAGCATTTTGTAAATAGTGTTACACCAAAAACTCAATGTATCTCATTCTCTCTTTGGTTCTCAGTATCATCACATACATGTGCTTGTGTTAACCACAAGAGGGAGCAACAATGCAAGTAGTTTTTATACACACTGGCTGTCTGCATGTTCACAGAGTTTAATTTAAAGGGACTTTTAAGAACATTTTAATAGATAAAGAATGCAATTTAATATCTGTTTCAGTATGAAAGTATGATGGAAAACCAGTAGGGATGATATGGCCTAGAATTAATTGATATTATATCACATTTACTTCCCAGCAGTATATAACAGTAATTCCTGATGATACAGTAAATTAAATGAATGCAAGCAGGACCCAGATAAGTGGAAGAAAATGAATAGATGAATTCAAAATACTCAGTTAATTGACAAAGAGCTTCCTAGCTACTGTAGCGACAGTGTTTGCTACAGGTGTGACGGTGCTGACTGAAAAGATTAAACAGCCTCCTGCATGACCAATCCACCGTCACAACAATCCAACTTTTAGTTTAGAGGTTTGTAACGTCTCCTGACAGCCTGCAATCAGATACAAAAAAAACCATTTATAACTAACTACAGTAGGAAAAAGAAAATATTGAAGACTTTTTTATTATTATTTTTTTTAATAAAGGCTGTCAATAGATTACAATATTTAATCACGATTAATCGCAAATTAATCACACATGGATCTTAAAGGGAGATTTGTCAAGTATCTAATACTCTTATCAACATGGGAGTGGGCAAATATGCTGCTTTATGCAAATGTATGTATATATTTATTATTGTAAATCAATTAACAACACAAAACAATGACAAATATTGTCCAGAAACCCTCACAGGTACTGCATTTAGCATAAAACAATATGCTCCAATCATAACATGGCAAACTGCAGCCCAACAGGCAACAACAGCTGTCAGTGTGTCAGTGTGCTGACTTGATTATGACAACTGCATGTGATTATCATAAAGTGGGCATGTCTGTAAAGGGGAGACTCGTGGGTACCTATAGAACCCATTTTCATTCACATATCTGGAGGTCAGAGGTCAAGGGACCCCTTTGAAAATGGACATGACAGTTTTTCCTCACTAAAATTTTGTGTAAGTTTGGAGTTTATTCACCCTCTTTCCTGACAAGCTAGTATGACATTCCTTAGGTTTTTGTAGTTGAATATGATACCAGTATCTTCACTCTATCTTTAAAACTGAGCCCGCTACAACCTAAAAATTGCAAGTTGCGGTAATGCCTTAAAGAAATTAGTGGCGTTAAAACGAATTTGCGTTAATATGTTATTATCGTGTTAACTTTGACAGCTACTCAGGTCATTTTTTGAGGAAATCTGAATTCAGTGTTTTTTAAGCAGACACCCTGAAGCAGTCTGAGTAGTGACGATGGCCTACGTCTGGACAAATATTGTGGTCATTGTTTCTGTGAATGTGAAATAATAACAATGTCATAATGTGTCACGGCAGGCTTGTGGCAGGCTTGTGGATGTCAAATACCACCTGTGTCACGGCAAATGGTAGTGTGTGCACCACCTCCTCTATACTAATACCCCCATGGTTGGTGAAGAGACATTACCCTTCAACATTTGTTCAATATCTGTTCCATGGAAACAAGCAGTGATGGAGCTGCAGGTTTGTTGGCCATTGATCAAGTGCGATTCAAGCACAGATGTCGAAAGAGTAAAAATAACAGGAACGAATTGAGCGGAAATGAGTCAGTGAGGGGAAGAGGTTTTCTCCTTTTTAACTTGTCTGGTTTCTGTACGTGACCAATCGGCTCAGTACAGACTCAAAATGAATGACCACTAAGCCTAAAATGTCAACGTCCACACTTTGAATAAGTCTACATTTACATCTGTTGGGAGGGATTGAAGGACAGACAAAAAAACATCATCATCGAAACGTGTCTCACCGCAGTCCTGGAGGGCTAGGTGAAGACGGCTGCAGGGTTCCACTTGGCGACCCTCTGTGACATCTGGCTGTGGCCTCACACTCCTAGTCACAATCATTGAGAAACTATTGAACAGTTTCTGGAACAGTTCTCAGCAAACATCATTCCTTACTGATGACAGTTAAACACGATGTGGCCATGTGTACCTTACAGCTAGAGGGAAGAGAAGACCTCGGGTATTTTTGTGTTGTCTAGCTCCGTCATGTCTCTTAACTCAAAAGTTTGATCGATCACATGTGTGTTCCAAAAACAGGACGATAAATAGATGAACAAAGTTGTAAAGCCGCCTGCTTCCTGCTTGGAAGGCATAAAACTGCACATGCGAGGTCTGTCTGTCAGACTTCCTCTTCTTTCCAGTGATAAATTCCCAAAGCTTGCTCAGATGTGAGTGAGATATTGTTCACCATTCATAAGATCAAAACCGAAGTGTAAAAACGCCAGCAGTGTCTGCTGGTCAGATGTTTGCTGCTTAACATCTTCTTTGTGGTTGGTTTTTCTGAAATGTGCATGACAGCCATCAAAGGCCAGGCAAAGAGTGTGAGACCAGAGACTTAATTCTCTGTGAGTGTTCTTAGTTCGTGACAGTAGATGACGGTCGGCACGCCAACAGTTTGGAGAAACAGACAGGAGTACCAGCACGGGAGCAGAGCAATGTATTGCTGTGGACGGAGGCAGCTGCAAAACACATTTTAGACACCTAAATGAATCAATATCAGCTTAAATTTATACTATATTTTGAATATTTTCACCGCTTTATCTTGCTGTCAGACAGCCCTTTCCGACGGGGAACTGAAGCCATTGTATCCATCTATGCGCTCGCCAAAGCCACCAGACTCCATTGACAAAAACAGTAATTTTACCTCGCAGAACACTGGAGTTGCTGGTCTACCGCTGCCTCGATCGGTTAGTTTGTTTGTGTTATTGTGTGACTTTGGTGAATCCGGACTAACCAAAGTCACACAATAACACAAACAAACTAACCGATGTTCTGCGAGGTAAAATTACTGGTTTTGTCAATGCGGTCTGGTGGCTTTGAAGAGAGTGTAGATAATGGCTTCAGTTCCCTGTATGCCTTTTTTTTAGGTGTCTAAAATACGTTTTGCTGCTGCCCTCCGTCCACAGGTACATTGCTTTCTAGTTTCTCCAAACTGGGGTACATGCCGGCCACCATCTAGTGTAGGTGACACACTGACTATGGATAAGTACCTCATATAACCCCGCTACAAAAAAATCCAAACTATCCCTTTGAGTATTTGAGCACAAACACAAAACTATTATTTAGGACTGAAATAAACACTGACTCACTTCTTTATCCCCCACTGTGTTGCTGAGTAACCTCGTGAACATGTTGCCTTTGTTAGGACTCTCGAGTGCTGAGACTGTGTCGATGCTGTTGCTGCGTTGCCTCTAAGCTGCTCTCCAGGCTCTTGTTTGGGTCACATCAGGAATTCTGTACAAATGAGTTTCCGTGTATTTTCCTCCTACATACTATCTTCCCACCAGAGCCCATTCAGCATGATGCTGAACAGAGGCTGCAAGGGTCACACCGGTGCCGTTAAAAAGCCTCCACAGTCAGAGACACATGCGTATCAACTTACAAATGTCCATAGAGGCCAATATTCAGAAAAACACACAAAAGAAAACATCCATAAATATAGAGACAAAAAATGAACAGACGCTGCCTTCCCCGGCTAATTTCAGGAACATATCTTTGACACGCTAGCCATCATGCTTACAGAAGCTTTATGTGGTGTTGTCACATAGATAGGTGGAGGAAAGTAAAGGTCTATCACCTGCACGCTGGAAGCCTCCTGGCTCCACCACTTATGGAAGTCTTTCTGGAGCTTGACCTTTGCCCTCTCCAACAACAGCTGCAGGTGCTCGATCTCTGTCCTCAGCGCTTTTAGACGGCCAATGGCGCTCTTGTAACTGACGGGGGGATATTAGCAGCACCAAATGAATCTTTTGTCCACGTTACACAGCATCTACTGTGTCTAATCAATCTAAGCAGTGTCTTGGGAGAAACATTTGGTATGTAATGCATTAAAATGCACTTATACTTCACTCACGCCTTTTTTTCTTGCTCAATGTGTTTGCACAGGTTTTCCTCCACCGGGTCGACCTCCTCCTCTTCCTGTGGGTGATTCCCCGCTACACCTAAGGTAGGATTGGACAAGGCATGTATAGATAAGAATGTGGACATACAGCATATAAAATCACAAATACAGTCATTTTTGTTTCTTTTGTCTCAAGTCCAGAAGCTAGTAAGCGTGTGTTGTGCACAGTTTCCTTCAAAGACAATGTTTTAAGTGTTTGGCCCTGGATAATAGAAGCCAGGCTGCTGTGAAGCGTCCTCTGATGCGGGACTCAAAATAACAAGAAAAGCCTTTTGGCGCCTGAAATGGAGGAAGATGTTTGTGTGCCTTTGCGACCAGATTATCCTCATCAAAGCGTTTATGTCGCTGATCAAAACAGTTGGAAAAGAGTAAATGAAGGAGTCTTAGAGCTGTGACGCCCAGTCTTTGGTCACTAAGCTTTCAGTCAGCGAGGACTACTGCGGAGGCTTTGAAGTGGGCACTGCCGCACGTACGGTAAAAAGAGCACCCATAAACGATGCGTTCACAATGTTTACTGCCCCCGCTCTGAAAAGGAGTTCAATATCAAAAAGATGGTAAACAGAGATGACAGCTTTGTTCATCTTTTCAGTTGATACATGAGGAGCCGACTGTCTGAATTTGAAGTCAGAGCATAAACCTGGATTCTCAGTTATTCTAAGTTCTAGCATTGTATTGCTTCAAGCGTCCATGCGTTGTTTAGGTGTTGGTGTGGGTAGATGGAGCTGGGTATTATGCTGTTCTTCTATGGTTCAAGTTTTGCTGTGGGAATATATATTTCTTTTGTTCTTACCATGAGCTGCTCTCTGCCTCCGCTGCATCTCTAACTGCTTCTTCAACTCATCTGAGAAAGAGAGAGAAAAGAAAAAACTATTTAGATTATTAAACACAAAACACCTGCCATGACATAGTTGCATCACACACCCAAGTCACGGCTACTCGCGGTCAGAAACACCGGTGAAATACACTCTGGTTCATGGGAAAAAAACACCCAGGGGCAGACTTAACTGTTAGGCAAGGTATAGGCAACTGCATGGGGCCCCAACTAAAAGGGCCCCAAACGGCTATAGATTTATTATGATATTTTAATGTGAAAAATATTGAATTATGTTACTATTGTACCCCCAAATAACTTACAAATGGCCCCCAAAGCACTTAGAAAATATGAAACTAAACTGTACAGGCTTACTATTTATTGTCTACTTAGTAGGTTACTGCATTTACCTGACAGAGAAACGTCACTGGTTATGTTGCAGATTCAGATTTGACTCACAAAATGTAATAATTAAAATATGATGCATTACTATTTATTAAACTATCCAGTGTCATATTAGAATAGAAAGCGCCACCTTAAACAAACTTTAAGTCAATTTAAGTACACTGTGCTGAGCCCTGGAGCCGCTGCTGAATAGAGCGCTTGTTTATTCAAAGTGTATTAATATTGAACGTGTCGCATGTCCAAATTGCACCAAATTCGACAAAGCACTCCATGGGAAACCCAGCAATTCACCCGCCAAATGTGAAGTTGATCGGATGAATTGTTATCGAGATATGCGAAGGACAAACCTACATACCCACAGACAGACATTCTTTATAGTTAGATGCAACTCTTTTCGGTTAAAAAAAATCCTATTTTATGTCTCCTTTCAAACTTTGGAAAGCTCCCTCCAGAGCCACAGAAGACACCATACAACTGTATTCACAGGCTTACTCCTCATGATGATTAAACTGGACTTGGAAAATTGGTGGAGGGCCCTTTTAATGTAGCAGCTTGTGGGCATAGCTGTGATCTTAGTCCACAAGGGATGCTACAGTAAACACATATCTTGTCTCTGAATTGTCTTTACACAAATTCTTGCATTGATGAACTTCACTGAGTTGTTTGCAGAAGATTATCTTAAACCTGCAGTAGGCAGAAGGTTTTTGTCATCATTGGGTAAAAGTTCCATAATAACCTTTCAGCATATTGTAATTCAAGTGTTCTGAGAGATAACTAGACTTCTGCACCTCCTCATGGCTCTGTTTTCAGGCTTTAGAAAATCTAGCCTGTGACGGGAGACTTTGACCAATCACAGGTCATTTCATTGAGAGAGCGTTCCTATTGGCTGTGCTCCGGCTGGTGGGCGGTGCTTGGTATTTCCTCAAGAAATCTCAACATGGCTTCTGGGTCAAAAACTTTCTCATTTTACATCTAAACAGTACACTACAAGATGATTCTGAAAACATTTGAGGAAAGAAATAGGCATTACAGTAACAGAATATTGATTTATATTTGATCAGCGCTGCCTAGTTTGATCATTTTACCGGAGTTTGCGAGTGATTGACAGCTGCTCAGAGACGGCAGGGTCCAAGGCTTTTTTTTTTTATTACCTATCTCATGCACTACTGTCAGGATATAGAGACCGTTTTATAAAAATAACTTTCTTTTAAATCATATTTGCTCCGTTTCTACCCATTGCTGCTTTAACTAAAGACTGCTGAGTTACACACATCCACAGTCAGCATGAACTCTTGTGACTCCAGTGAGCCAGGAAGCAGCATGAGGGAGGCGTTTTGGGTCATTGCGTCTCTCGTGTGCAATGATACTGGGTTGACATATGGGTAAGTCATTTGTGTCTGTTTTTCGCTGTCTCTCTTCCCCTAATTGACGTTGTTAATTGCCCCATTGAAGATATTGAATTTGTGAGGCAATGCTTCAGTGGCAAAGGGCAACTGTAAAGTAAATGGACTAAAGCATACTGTATAGGCCATTTCTATCTACACTAAATCAGGGATACATTTACTATATAAGACAAGAAAAGGAGATCATTTCACATCGATAGTGTGTCAGATAGTGAGTGAAGTGAATGACCAGGTTAAGTATGAGGCAGACTAACAGATAAAAAAAGAGACATTGAATGGCAGTTTCTGCATGTGGTCAGTTTCCATTACTATCCCTCAGGTCTTATATACATATAGACAGCGCTGTGCTGTAATACGATCCTGTCGCCAATCTAAAAGCCGAGGTCCAAGCTCCAAAAACGAGAAATCCAGATGAAGTATCGTTTGGCAAAAAAGAAAAGAAAAAGGGTGTGTGTGTGGGGAGCTACCTTTTCATGCAACACCTCTCGTGGTGCCATAAAACAGTTGGATCAGAGCTCTCGCTTTGCCAAAGAGAAGAAGATGAAGACACTGAAACATGTGTCCTGCTGAAGTGACCTTGAGTAAATAGAGTAATAGAGATCCTGGGATTAGTAAAAGTGTAACAATATCATTATTACAGATTCCAGGTTGAGTTTTACATCAGTTCTCGGCATTTCACTGATAAATGTTTTTGCAACGTGCCCATGCAAGACATAGACCAGCTCATCTTTCAAACACTCTTGACGAAGTCTTTTTTTTAAATGCAGACCGCACTATTGGGGGTTTTGAGCAGACAGTGTGGACGTGAAATGGATGATGTGAAACGTTACAAATGACACACACAAGGACGTATTGTGCCCATGATGACACATTTTTTTCCGAGTGCCTATATGGAGCACGAACCAGGGTTTGGGAACCCCTCACAAAAGCCATGTGTTTTCATACAAAGTCTGCAGTTGGACTAGCTGAGAATGTAAATGAGCTGAGACGCCCTGCGGCTTTACATTGTGGTCCGGTGGGCAAGCCCAAGTCTCCTAACAGACAGTACTTTCTAAAACATGACCCATGACTGATGTGTAGTCACAATAATATAAAAGGATTAAGAAATATCCATGCTATGAGTATGCCATGTTGACAGGGTGAAGAAGTGCAGGGAGCACATATATGTAACAGCACAGGCTGTTCTTATTCACCGTTTGTACTTATATCTAGAAAAAGTAGGGCTGTCAATCGATTAAAATATTTAATCACAATTAGTCGCATGATTGTCCATGATTAATCACAAATTAATCACACATTTCTTATCTGTTCAAAATGTAGAGAGGGAGATTTGTCAAGTATTTAATACTCTTATCAACATGGTAGTGGACAATTATGCTGCTTTATGCAAATGTATGTATATATTTATTATTGTAAATCAATTAACAACACAAAACAATGACAGATATTGTCCAGAAACCCTCACAGGTACTGCATTTAGCATACAAAATATGCTCAAATCATAACATGGCAAACTGCAGCCCAACAGGCAACAACAGCTGTCAGTGTGTCAGTGTGCTGACTTGACTATGACTTGCCCCAAACTGCATGTGATTATCATAAAGTGGGCATGTCTGTAAAGGGGAGACTCGTGGGTACCCAGAGAACCCATTTTCACTCACATATCTTGAGGTCAGAGGTCAAGGGACCCCTTTGAAAATGACCATTTTCATGAGTTTTTCCTCATCCAAAATTTAGCGTACGTTTGGAGCGTTATTTAGCCTCTTTCCCGACAAGCTAGTATGACATGGTTGGTACCTTAGGTTTTTCTAGTTTCATATAATACCAGTATCTTTACTGGTTTCACTAGCTTTAAAACTGAGCCCGCTACAACCTCAAAATCGCAAGTTGTCTTAATGCATTAAAGACATTAATGGCGTTAAAACTAATTTGCACATTATTATCGCGTTAATATTTGACAGCTCTAACCAAAGCACTTGGTACCCTTCTTGTGTTACTTTTGGACGGAGTGGGAACGGCGTGTCAATATATGCTTGTTACATGCATAGTGTTCCTTCAAAATAAAATTCCTTTTTCACAGGCAACACTGAGTTAGGGTTAGGAAAAGGTCGTGGTTGATGTTAACTTCACTGACAAGTGACTCACGTAATGATTCAGGGGACTGACAATACTAATGACTCACGGGCCTCACGGGACTGACGATACCGATAAGTCATGTGACAAAAATGTTACTTTTAGTTTCACACGGGACACAGACACTGGTCTCCTGGTTGAAAGTGTATATTTGACCCATCCACCACCCTGTCCACCCGCCCTGAACAGACTCTCACGCTATTAATACTAAGTCACTAACTCCGACCGTCGAATAACGTGGTGGGTGTGTTTACATTGGAGTTAGTTGAAAGCCCAGTTTGTCACATATTGTCAATAAATTGTGCCTCCGTGCGTCGGTTTCCGATTTTGCCCGATCGTCGGAATTTGACCGGGTTGCTAACCAAGTAGTTTTGTTGCCTAAACAGGTTTTGCACTGCATGGGCTTGCACAGGCACATTGATTGCTTGTGTTGTTGTGGGCCATTCATGGGAGAACACACAACACTTTTCATAAGATAGCGCACAAACTGTTGTATGAGGTCATATTAAACAGCAGCATCAAGAGTGAATAGGTCCAACACTACCAGCGTGGCTTACATCAGTCACGGCATGTACTGGAGCTTTTTCAAAACCCCAGTTTCACATGATGACTATCTATATTTGTCAGGTTTATGGTACAATTAGATGTGCTTTAAGCATGACTGATGTATTCCCAATCCCAGCAGATATATAATATTCTGCTGAAGCAATCTTAAGTATGGTGTGAGAATAAACTCTTGTTGCTGTTGGCCATACTATTAAAATATTGTGACAGAAGAGTCAAACATTACAGATTATTTGGTCAGAACATCCTGCTGAAGCTTAAGGATTTCAACAGTATTTGACTGACCTTCAATGACAAGAAAAATTCCATGAAAGATTAATTTGCATACGTGTCAAGTAATAGTGGTGTGCGGTGTGCTTACTGCAGTACGTCATTACACTTGAGTGCTCCTATCCCCCTTCCAGGACAAGACTGTGGGCTCAACAGCACAACCTCCTTCCAAACCATGAAGGGTTTCCCCCCACATTGTTAGGAGACGTGCCGCCGTCTTAAAGGGCCGGTGTCAAACTACAAGCCTCTATAAATATTTGGTGATTTTTGTGGCCTGGAGGTTAAACGTGATATGCCGCACATTACCACGGCGAGCTCGAGATCCAAGGATCATACCTACTATCCAGCTTCTCAATATCTGGGTGGGCGTCGATTCAAGTCTACATGATGAATGAACGCGCAAAGTAATATGAAAATCTTGAAAATATTTATATATTCATAATATCTTATGAAAAACTCCCTTTTTCTGTGCATGTGCACATCCATTTGGGAATCTGGAGTTCCTACCAACCCACAAACTGTGCAATAAGACGACCAAGTCAGTTTTTTGCGGGCTGTTCTAGATCAGAAAACATGTGATTCAACAAGCCGTTCAGATTTGGCTCCCCTTCCTATGTCACATGCAGGCTCATTAGAATATATCACCCACAGAGTGAGACCTATCTTGGCAAAGGTGCTCCTTATTTTCTCTCACAAGTCAATCAGAGGGGGTCTTAAAGAGACAGGCGCTAAAACGGTATAGACATACTAGAAGTGCACCCGGAGAGCGCAGACCTCCGCCAAAGCAGGTTTCATGTACGTCGCCTCCCCCCCCGATCTCCACCAAAATCTATTGGATTGTTCATTGTGCCTGACCCCATCCTTCCAAAAACTTTCATTCAAATCCATAACGGAATTTTGGAGTAATCGTCCAAACGGACAAACCAACAAACCAACACCGGTGAAAACATAACCTTCTTCCAAGGCCTTTGGCCTTGGCAGAGGTAATAAACAGGATGAGAAAGATAATGTGTTTTTTGAACATTAAAGCATGAAAACATGTTCTAGTAGAAACCCAAAAAGCAAGTACCTGAAAATGAGTGTAATATGTCCCTTTTAAAAGGGACTGTATGTAAGTTTTTACACGTATAAATGTTTTTTGTTGTAACCTAACTTAAAAAAAATTAGACCTTCCACGACTTTTTGGGTTTCATCTGTCTGCGTGTAGACTGCTTTTAATGTGAAGAATGCAGGCTGCTTTTTCCGTGAAAATCCAACGGATATGACACAGTCATGCACGCTCGCGAGTGCCTTTTTTAGCTCCGCTTACAGGGCTAACAGTGTGTAACTGTAGCTAATGTTTGGTTAGAAATGGAGTCTACTAACGCAAACAAACGACCAGCCCCCACCACACCTCAGACTCCAACATAAACTCCACGGAAGCGCAAAAAAAAAACAAAGTTATATTTAGAGGAAAACTAGTGTGGGAGTGTGTGTGTGCACATGGGAAGTGAGTGGTGAAGCAAGAGAGAAAGAGAGTGGCGGCAACTGTGTGGTTTCCTGTGTCTTGTGTCCCTGCAGCTGATAAACTGATATACTAATAAACGACCACCACAAGACACGCATAGACAAAGGTAAACATAAAAAGTTGTTAATACTAATCCCAAAAACATTACATAAACCACTCTAATGCGCAGCTGATCACATTAGCACGGCAAGAAGTCGTGTCAATCTAGTGTCCGTAGTGCAGAAATCAAGTTACATTCTTCCTGATTTGGAACAATCTTCTTGTACATGATATATACCTTTAAGCTCCAATAGACTTTCCTTGAAAATCTATCTGAAAGTCTTCTGGTCGCTTCAGCAAAAAGGTGAGCGGAGGATGAAAGTGGGATACCAAAGCAGTTACCAGATGCTTCATCTTGGACTGTACTGCATAAATCCCCCCCACATCTGGCAGAGAAATTGAGAGACGCCACTCATTTCCAGCTGCCCTACACCTTTCATGAGGTAGAAGATGTGCACCGCTGATCTCTCTGAATAAATATATATCCTTGCACTTTTTGGACCTAAGGGCTTGGAACATATATGCTCCTTCATCCTGGGATTGGATTCCAGAGCCATATGCTGTGGCCAAGAACAATACTGTAAACCAGGGTAATGTTGGGACACTGATGTCTCCACGGGCTACCGCCTCTCCCTCTCTCCCCCTCTTCTACTGACCCTCACGCTGGGTACATCCATCAGAAAAAAAAAGCAGCACAAAGCTTTTGCCTATATTATGCTAAATCTTTCCATGTTCTACATTAACCACGAGACACAGGTAGTGTAAAGTTTCCAAGAAGGGCTTCCAAGATGGCAAGGAAACACACTGAGCTAAACATTATGGTACTACTTTCCATCCAGAAGAGGCAACCACCTTCCACTAAAAACACTGTCTCTCATCGAGGAAGAATGCTGCACCTAACAATGTAATAATATCTGACAGCATCGAGATGTTTTTTGGGTATCTTTCCAAATGTGAATAAGTTGAAGAATTCAAATGTTTAATCTTATCCAAAAAGCATTCATTTAGTAAATCCAGTGTCTCCATACTACATGTCTGCAGAACGCATTTGAAGAGTTAATACTTAACATGATGTCGCAGATTTCTACATGATGTATGACATGTCTGATATACGGCTTTGTCAGCACCTCACTGACTGAATGTTGAAAAAAAAAACTTGAAATTCCAAGGGTGATAAGTGTATGCTGGCATGTATGAGGGGGTAACAGCCGAACGCTACCAAACCACCAAGCGTGATCTGAGGCAGCGACAATGCCAGGCGCTGGTGTGAGGCAAACCTATCCATTTCAATGGCATGTGAAATGAGCCACAAACACACACAGTCCAGGGGAAATTCATAAATGTAGCTTGCAATAGTAAATGCAAACCAGACTGAGCCCTAATAGCACATTTGAACTGATTTGAGTTTACTGGAAAATTCAACCGGAGAGCAGTGAAATCATTTTAAACTTGCTGCCACTTGGGTGGTGACAAGCCTTGTCTTTAAGTAGCATTTGTGACTTCAAATCAATGTGGACTCATGTCCAACTACAATGAGGCATGCTCTTTCATTTCTTTTTAAACTGCAGTGCATAGAATTGGAGCAAATATGATTAAAACAAGTTAAAGTCTGCTTCCTGGCTCACTGGAGTTACAAGAGTTCATGCTGACTGTGGATGTGTGTAACTCAGCAGTGTTTAGTTAAAGCAGCAGTGGGTAGAAATGGAGCAAATATGATTAAAAAGAGTTATTTTTATAAAACGTCACTATATCCTGACAGTAGTGGAGGAAAACATCCAATCAGAGCTGATCTGGAGTCTGATGTCCAGTTTCCGTCTATGAGAGCCACGAGTCAATCACTCGCAAACTCCGATCAAACGGTCAAACTAGGCAGCGCTGATCAAATATCAACATTCTGTTACTGTAATGCCTATTTCTCTCCTCAAATGTTCTCAAATACATCTTGTAGTGTACTGTTTAGCTGTAAAATGAGAACGTTTGCGAGCCGGCAGCCATGTTGAGATCAGTTGAGGAAATACCAAGTACCGCCCACCAGCTGAAGCACAGCCAATAGGAATACACTTTCTCTGAAATGACCTGTGTTCCTATGGTGCCTTCAAACTCGTGAGCTCGTATTTACAACATGGGAAGTCGTGTACACGATATGCTTGACGTTCAAGTGGTTAAGTCAAGTGGCTAAGCAGCAGCAATATTAACGTTACTGTCGGTCTCTAGAAGCCACAGAGGCTAACGAATTAGCAAGCTAGCAAGTGGGTAACATAATGCCAGAAATGCAAAGGCATAAGAGGAAGAAGATTAGTCAGTTGGGAATATGAACATTTTCCTCAGACATATTATGAAATTATAAAGAAAAACAATATACGACTAAAATTACAATATATTAACTTATTATGTATCGAAAATGAATTTCCATGGCCTCCACCATTTCTGACAACGTCAACAAACACGTCACAAAAAGGGGACTCTGAGCTTTCAGAAACTTTCCACACGTGAACACGGTAAACACGACCCCATTTGAAGGCACCAATAGTTCCGGGGGAAAGTTCCTGTGGTGGAAACAGGGCTAATGTTTTTTTTTTTTTTAACCCAGTATAGATTATGTAGGAGTTTGCAGTGCACAATACCCACATAATTCTGTTCAGACAGGTGAGTACAACAACACAGTATTTTTACATGAGTAAAATATTCTAGTACTATTTCCATCCCTGCTGATGGACCATCCATGGCAGTACATGCATGTATATGTTTCCCAACAGATGAACTTGGAGGTAAACTTCATGAAAATATGGCTTATGCCAGGCCTCATTGTGGCATTCTAGTGAAGTCACCTGTCAAGGACAGTGCTGAGAAGAACACAGGGGTGTGCTAACAGAGTCGTCATAAAACAGCCTGAGCCAGGCTAGTAAAAAGCCCAGGTTGGAAGAGTACAGAAGGGTGGGAGGAAATCAGAACGCCTCTCCGTACTGGAAAAATCCAGGAATGTGCTGAGCGACATTTCTCCACTCCAGGGAAACAGAACCCCAACAGTGATCTGTTCATTAAGATTTTCCAGGCAGGTAAGCTGCTGTCTTTTGGGACCAAGGGAACGTTAACAGCAATGATCAGCGTTCTTTAGGGCCTGCACCATAGACTCTGTTTACCATCAGGATAATGATGAGGATGACAGTGAAATGTTGAATTTAATGTTTTCATAGCTCCTGCATGTAATGTACTTTATGGAGGGCGACTTACATCTGTGGAGACAACTTACTTATTCGGTTTCTAGCCTCATTCAGTTTCTCCCCAGTTCCTCTGGCCTCAGCTGACCTGTTCAAAGGAATGCAGGTGTTAATGGGAAATGGTAGCAAAAAAAAGACATTTGATGAATGTGGTAAAATAACAATAAGCATGCCCAATGCACGAAGATCTTTTTCATTTTGCAGGCAATAAAGAATTCAAAAGTATTAGCAGTGAAGTGTTGCATAAATCGTGTACTACATCTCTGTTGGCATGTTACTCAGAACACATAAACAGCCACTCACTATAGAGGTTGTCCACAAAATCAGCACATTTTTAAACCTAGCAGCCTCTGCAGGTGTTAACAGTTCTAATGAAAATGACATGTAGCCAACTATGCAGTAAGTTCTTCTCAATGGCCAGGATACAGCACTTTCATGCTTTACTGACAGCTCTAACTGAAATAGGGCATTTTTGAAAAATGAACTAGCAGTGCTTTTATTTTCATTGTGGTTTCACTCAGGCATCTGGATGTCTGAAAAAATCTACAGTACAAAAATGTATTTCATTAAAAGGTAGTTTGGTAACACTTTCTATGTCTATACAGCCCGTTCTCATTCCAAGGATGTTAAATACCGAGGCTTTGTCACGGCCGTCGGCGTTCGATACCGCCGCAAAAGGTATGAGATGCACCGGCGGTTCCATTAACTATAATGTAAACCCATCCGTGGCAACAGTTAACGCTCATAGAAAGTGCGCCAGTTGACTGTGGTGACGTAGTTTAAAGAGCGAAAATACACACACATGGCGGGCGGGAGTGGAGGTGGATGGGTCCAACAAACCAAAGGCTTTCATCCAGGAGACCGCTGTTCGTGTCCCGTGCGTTAAGTTTCACTTTCACGTTACAATCAGCTGTTTGATCGTGTCCCGTGTTCACAACGTTCAGTGTAATTTTCACAAAGTAGTTTTAAGCCCAACCATGTAGTTCTTTCCTAAATCTAACCAGTGTTTTTGATGCCAAAACCTAAGGTGACGCCAATGGGTGTGACAAAGCGGCAGTATGTGACGAGTTGGGATGAGAATGTGTTGGTCTATAATGCATATAAACGTACTTCTAATGCATTTAAATCTGCTTATGGCTTTGTGTAATTATATTTACTAGTGCAGTGCCTGTTCTAGGCATGCCTGTTCAGAACAGGCTGATTGCTTGGCTCTTAGTATTGCTGCTTGAAGCGTTGTCGGGGGGCGTGCCTGTTCAGAGCGTGTGGTCTTTCGGAACACATGTCCGTTCGGAGCGGGCCAATTGCTTGGCCCACGGAAGTGCTGCTTGCATCATTGTCAAGGACTGCTCATTGACTCCGGGAAAGAGATGAAGAGTTTGGTTGTAAATGTTAGTGTATCTAACATCCAGCAGCAAAAGTGAACTGCAGTCAGTGAGCATCACACTGCAAAGCCCCGACCCTGCAGCTACACAGAGCGTTACCGCTTGTTTGTTAATATTGATCATTTTGCTTGTCCAAAAAACAACTTTCCACATGTTCCCTCTGTGATTTATGAGAAAATAGCATGGAATGAGAGCTAAAAAAAATAAATACCACATATGCTCACATTGCTCATATTGCAGAACAAGACAGTCTGAATTTTGGGAAACATAGGGATGTGAATTTATCAAAACTGTCTAACAACTAGTGATTACTAACCTCTGTTTGAGTAGCTTCTTGTTGTCTTCAATGGTCAGATGGTCCTCATGGTCCCTTATGAAGGTCTCAAAGGCCTCCTGCTTTCCCATAGACAGCTTAGAGCCTGAGAAGAAAAGGAACTAGCACTAAGACAAATATTCTAATAATCAGAAGATACTGTTCATATCATATCACCATGTCCGTGCTAAAAACATTTGCTAAACCTACAAACTGAAATCTACCATCCTAACAAGATTGCATGCTCGTCCAACCCAGCTTTCCATTAACTACAATGTAAACCCATCTATGTCAATAATAAATGCTCAGGGAAAGTGCTGTGGTGATGTAGTTTTAAGAGCGAAAAAGAGACACACCAGGCGGGCAGGAGGGGAGGTGGATAGGTCCAACAAACTCAAGACTTTCATCCAGGAGACCGCTGTTGGTGTCCCGTGAGTCACGTTGCAATCAGCTGTTGGTTCATGTATTGTGTTCATAATGTTCAGTGTCATTTTCATTGTACAAATGTAGTAGTTTTAAGCCCAACCATGTAGTTCTTTCCAAAACCTAACTAGTGGTTTTATTGCCTAAACCTAAGCAAGTGTTTTTGTTTAATTCACAACATTAAGCATGTGTTTCCTGCGACCAAAAAGTGACACCGAGGGGTCTGACAAAGCATCGAGTTGGGATGAGATGGCTTAGAGATGGATAAGTCGGACAAGAGATGGATAAGTTGGCTTTGTCATGCTACTGAAATAAATCCAGTAAGCAAGGGGAAGTTGTGTCAGGTCCTGCTGTGCAGATTTGAGCAGTGAGACCTGAGCTGTACACGTTCCCACATCCGCAGGTACTCAACTCCAATCTGGCTGCCAGATGCGAGCTAGAGCCCCACTGGTAGAGTTGACCTCCCTAATCACACAACTGAAGGACTATTAGCCTGCCATTCACTGTTTAAAGAGAACATAAACACAAATATAAACAGCATTTCTGAGCATGTCAGCATTACATGGCGGATGCCCCCCCACCTAACATTGGCAACTTGCCACATGTACGTAAGGAGTAAGGAGACTACATAATTATGGACATAACATCCTGCTGATTGTTGATTTTTTTTTTATAGGCTTGTAATATTATTTAATGAGCAGTTTTCTTAACGTGCTATTAATACATCTGCTTCAAATACTTTTATCAAAGGAATGAACCAAAACACAACGGTTCACACTAATTACGCAAATGGTTTCTGCAAACATCACATTTAATTGTCAAATGGCTAAATTCCCGGATCTAAATTCTGCCAATATTTACAACACTTACTGGCACAGGTCTGACTTTGGCCCACCCAGAAATATCCCTCCAAACTCTCATATTTTGGCTGGCATCACTACGGCATACGGAACAGGCCACAAGGCTTCATTTTTAATACTTAAAGATCTTCGATCAGGTCAATAAAGTATCTAATGCTCTAAAGCAGTGGTTCTCCACCTTATACGTGGCAAGGACTGAAAAGATTGTGTTTGTTAGATCTGATTAACACCAGCATTCTATAGTTGTCAACTACAGTTGAGGAGATAACCGTAGAGGAAGTGAAACCTGTGATCAGAATAGTCACTCTTATGACTCACATTGGGCTCACTTTTATAGCAAATTAAATAGTGAAAATAAACCATTCCCCATTTTTCTGGGGACCCCCCTGGGTACTCTCTCAAGAACCCCAGGGGGTCCCTGGACCCCTGGTTGAGAACCACTGCTCTAAAGATAGCCTATAGGAGAGGGACATGGGCCTTTTACTAAGTGCAGAGGAGCAGGGGACGGGTTGTGTGGAAACTCAAAAAAAAATGTCAAGGGATATAGAGTGGCGCAGGGATGATGTATTTTTGTAGGCCAACCAGGAAGTTAGCATCACCCTGGGTTCCCTTGACAAAAAGCCAATTGAATTGTTCCATTGGGTTTTGGATTATTGCAGAAAAAAAACTGTGTTAAACAAACGTTTATGATACTTACATGTTTGTTCCATAAAATATTCTCCACAAACGAACACCACTTTTATTTTTTGTAAGAGTGAATGCAATCTCCAGAAGTAAAAAGCTAACGTTAGGCTATAAACAAACTACACCATGGTCACATGAACGTGAGTGTAAAGGTGAACGAGTGGGCGTGATAATGTTTAGTAGTCTCATTTAGCCACTTGTTAGAAACCGGCTTTCCAAAATTCACAAGTGGGATATTTACTGATGTATTTTGTATATATCGTAGAAAAAAACGTTAAAATGTCTTCAGCTTGTGTTAACCACAGACCTCATTTCAGGCATCTTACTAAAAACCCATTCATATAACCATTGACTTTCAGACAAGGGATTGGAAGTGCTAAAATGCTAACTCATTTTTGGCTTTAAGGACTCATTCCTGTAGAATTCCATTAGGACTATCTAATTCAAAATTCTCAACTGATTTTACTGGACACCTTCTCGACTTCACAGACTAGGTCTTAAGGACTCAGTGGAGTGCTACCGGTGTCAGGTCCCAGACTCAGAGGGCACTTTATTTCACACCCTGTGGAGTGACCAGTGATCCAAGACTTTTGGAAGCGGGTCCACAGATGTCTTACAGCAATTTCAGAGATTACTTCCATCTATGTCGAATGCCTGCTGTGAAAAAGACCTATTTACTCCCCAAGGAGACCAAAATGATATGTAGACACTGAATCATGTTGGCAGGTAATTATTAAGAACTGCCGCATGTAGCGGAGTCAGACCGTGTTGTCATTTGTCCCTTTTCACATACTCAAACACATGAAGTTGCTTTGTGGTGATATACTGACTCTTAGAAGTTCGGTTGTGCGATCTATCAATCTATCAAATTTACAGTAACGATGTCCGTGTTTCCCACAAACCGTCCATTTTTCCTATATCCAAGCCTGCACTGGATTGTGTAATCTTTTAATAGAATACATACAGACCAGTGTTATTTTCGCAAGATTTCCTTGGAGAACCTGAAGCTTGTTAAAAATGTGTGGATCTTTGTGACAAAGCTGTTCTCACCAAAGACACACACTGGATTAATTGCAGGACGGTCCGGAATTTTGTTTCTTTATTTTTGGAAAGTCTTGATTGAAACCAGCAGGCATCTCGCAGCCATACAGTGTGTTGAAAGAGCCAACCTCAACAAATCACTTCAAGGGTTTTCGTGAGGGAAATGCACTCCGTTCGACTCTTGTAAAAAAGCAACATTCCAGGAATATCTAAGAGTGATATGACATCATATTATGTTGTACTAACATCATTTGTGGGGTAATGAGATCACATGGACCCATAGGCCAACTTTCCTAATTCTTCTTTTCCGTGCTTCAAGTGCTGACAAACCGCAGAGGTTTTTACAGGGGGAGGAATGTGTTGTGACTATTGTTGCTGGTTCAACAAATTTTTAGAAATGAAATACCAGAAGAATGACTGTACTGTTCCATCAATTTAAAAAGGAGCAAAACGTCTGACACCAACTGCTGCTGAAACAAACTTGTGTGCTTGATAGAAGAATAATATTTCTGGTATATTGTGTGTTCCTACTGTGGCCTTCTGCAGGGGGGACAGTAGTATTTGACTCACTGAGGTGTCCTATTATCTTAGGCTTCTGCTTGTAGATCACAGGAAAGTGTGGAGGGCCTGGTAGAACTATCAGCGTCTCATTACATGCTAGCAGGATTTACAGAGTAAGATCTAAATCTTCCTATAAGTCTCAAGTCTCCTTCGACTTTCTGCGAGCTTAATGCAAGCTCATCAGCAGCCTGAGTTACAACAGGAACACCTTGTCCATCCATTAGAACAGTGACTCTCAAACAGGGGTCCGGGGACCTCCCGGCAGTCCGTGGCATTCTGTCAGGGGGGTCCTCGAAATCATTAGCTATAAATTATAAGATTGTGCTGTAACATCAAAAAGTACATATCTACAGATGGGGACCGTTTGCACCAATAAAACGAGCATATTGTGTCCATTACTCCCACCCACGTTAGCTTTGGGCCAATAGAAACTGCTTTCTCGGGGTTCTCCGGCTTCCTCCCACAGTCCAAAGACATGCAGGTTAGGTTAACTGTTGACTCTAAATTGCTCGACGGTGTGAATGTGAGCGTGAATGGCTATCTGTCTCTATGTGTCAGTCCTGTGATAGTCTGATGACCCTCCTTCGCCCAGTGTCAGCTGGGATCGGCTCTAGTCCCCCCTGCGATCACAAATGGGATAAGCGGTTACAGATAATGGATGGATGGACATCACATCAATCTGTCATGAATCAGTCACTTCGCTCAGGGCGCAACGAACCGTTCCTGCTGCTGCTTAGCTTAGCTTATTAGCCAGCTAGCTAGCTGGCGAACATGGAGAAATATTTGAGTCAGTCCACATTGTCAAGTGACGTTAAGACCAAACTAGCTAAATTGAGAAAATATGACGACAGTTTTATCGAGCGACAGACTAAAATGCGTCGTGTCTTCAGGTGCTAGCTAACGAAGCCATGAAGCCGGCCAAGCTAAAGAGACATCTGATTACAAAGCAACCAGAATATCAGGGCAAAACAAAACGGTATTAACACGATTCAAACTGAAATGTGTTTCTGTTTATCACTATCAAACAGGTCTGAAGTATTTAGGTTGAGAAGTTTTAGAACACAAATAGTTCCAATGGCAGTATGATTAATCGGTGTTATGATTACGAGCGGGTCCTTGGAAAATGTTCTCCTGTGGAAGAAGACAATAAATTAACCTCAAGAAAACTCACAGAGGCATTTCGGAGTATTCCAGTTCGCACTTTACAAAGCACATGGTAGAAATCCCAAAGACAGCGGTCGTCAGAAAGAAAGACAAAAAAAAACCTCCATAATGATCATGTTTTATTCTACGCTGGCAAAGCTAAGAGCCCAGTACAGAAGGATGTATTATGGAAAATAGTAGAGTCCATTATACGCCATTCAATCAGCATGAATGGTTTCCATGGAAAGGTCATCATCATTACATTTACAGTTAATCTTCAGGGGACAGTGATTACCCTCGCCGTAACCATAGAGGCCGTTGGCTACAGCACCAGAACCCTCAGATTAAACCCAAATTAAAACATACGTAAACATTCAGTGACCCGTCGAGCATGAGGAAAGGATAAGTGCAGTGCATTTGTTTTGAATTAGGACAGAGTAAAGAACAATGATCTAATGTGCGCATATAGTTTGGTTATGAGTCTCCAAGTGGGTCATGGAACATAGCCACTCCAGATGTGAAGCACAGTGCACTGTATAAAACAACCGTGTATGTCAATTGTGTGTTTCTAATATACGTAACGATGTAATGGCCTCTTGCGAAAAACTCCTGACACCAGGTGTGCTCCAGGATTCCACATTGGGAAAGGTCAGAAATACTAGTGTGAGAAGTATCCTCTGTGATCCTCCTGGAACTGCTCAATGTGTTCTTAAAGCTTTTGCTTCCCAAAGTGCAGAGTCCTTTTCTGGACAACATCAAGGCTCTCCCTGCTGGTTAACAGCTGATGGCGTTGCTTCTGCTCGCAGCGTTGGTTGCAAACAGAGTGGAAAGAGACGGACATTTCTCATGAAGTGTGAGAAAAGCGGATGGACATTCCAGAGTGGACATGTAACTGCTAGCAAGGGACTGCAGGATCTGGGGATTTTTGAGGGGGGGAGCAACGTTTGCACAACATATACTATACAGCACCAATACTGTTGGCAAAAGCATCTAATTTAGTCTTTCTTTGCAAAGCTGATTATGTTGCATTTTCTCAAGAAGTGACACTTTGACCTGTACCAACAAAATTCAGTCTGCTCATAACTTTGTTTGTGAAAGGGCTGCCGATCGATTCAAATATGAAACCACGATTAATCGCATGATTGTCCATAGTTAATCGTGATTAATTGCAAACTAATCACACATTTTTTATCTGTTCAAAATGCACCTTAAAGGGAGATTTGTCAGGTATTTTTGTCAGGTACTCTTATCAACATGGAAGTGGGTACGTATGATCGCTTTATGCAAATGTATGTATATATTTATTATTGGAAATCAACTAACACCACAAAACAATGACAAATATTGTCCAGACACCCTCACAGGTACTGCATTTAGCACAAAATAATATGCTCAAATGATAACATGGCCAACTGCAGCCCAACAGGCAACAACAGCTGTCAGTGTGTCAGTGTGCTGACTTGACTATGACTTGCCCCAAACTGCATGTGATTATCATAAAGTGGGCATGTCTGTAAAGGGGAGACTCATGTGTACCCATAGAACCCATTTACATTCACATATCTGGAGGTCAGAGATCAAGGGACCCCTTTGAAAATGGTCATGCCAGTTTTTCCTTGCCAAAATTGAGCGTAAATTTGGAGTGTTATCAATTGCAAGTTGTGTTAATGCGTTAAATAAATTAGGTTTGTGACATTAAGTACACATTTGGGTGAGTTCCATTGTAGCACTCTAATCGTCAACAAATAATGTAATTATCATTCTGAAGTGTTTGCTTGAGAAGACAAGAGACACAGTTGAACGATTAAAGCAACAGCCACGGCAAATGTGAGCACCGCTGAGTGATTCACTCACTTTCACGGGTCAATGAGTCAGGATGTGTGAACGGGCACCCTTTCAAACGTTACACCGAAGAGAAGTGTGTTTAGCCTTAATAAACAGAAACTACAGGACAAAGATCCATCACAGTTACAGTCTGTTTCCTAATTTAGGCCAATAGGAAACATGTCTGCCGTAAATCTTGAAATTACTGCGGAGAACTTAAAACTACAGAAACATAATGATGACACTCCAGACTATGACAATGCCATTGAGAACGATACATTTCCAGCTTCAATATGTTGGAGTATGGATGACTTTAGACCCTGAACATCTCTTCCAGACAAGCTTCCCTCTGATTCCCTTTGCCCACACATATAGATATGATATAGATGATTCATGCAACATCATGGCTTGCCTTGCTTGATACAGTCTTTTATATTAATTCCACTAAACAGTTCTAGTTTTTTACATACTCCTATCTCTCCATACAACAAACGTTTAACTCTGTCAAGAGGAAATGTGAGGATAATTTGGGAACTGAAATATTTTACCTTCTTTGGACAAAGTTGTTCCATCCTTCTACCATCTATACATTATGTATGAGGGATGTGACAAAATCATTCTAAACAGTTCATCAGCTGCACTGGACCAAGTCTCATCAATCATGGATATAATCTGAGTTGGGCCTGACATGTGATCATTGCAAGCTACAGTAGAACCTGCTACATTAATCCACATGCTGTGGGACTGACCCAAACTTCGATGCTATTGTGATTGATGTGATTATCATAAAGTGGGCATATCTGTAAAGGGGAGACTCGTGGGTACCCATAGAACCCATTTTCACTGAGGTACCCCTTTGAAAATGGCCATGCCTGTTTTTCCTTGCAAAAATTTAGCGTAAGTTTGCAGCATTTTTTTTGCCTCCTTTGCGACAAGCTAGTATGACATAGTTGCTACGAAAACTGAGCCTGCTACGACCTAAAAACCACAAGTTGCAATAATGCGTGAAAGAAATTAGTGGTGTTAAAATGCGTTATTATCGTGTTTACTTTGACAGCCCTAATTTCACTGCTTGGATTTACTATGACTCTTGTCTAACTGACTCGCTCATTGTTAAAATGTGAACACTAAATGGGTAGTAAACATAAAGCACACTTTTCTTTCAAAAATCATATACTACACTACAATATATAAAAACACATACAGACATCACCGTTGTCTAAGTGTACGGTTGTAAAGCAGCAGATGCCACTCAGATGGAGGTCATCACGTCCAATGAAATCAGAGAGAGAGAGAAAAGAGGACTTGCGGGGGCAGGTGAAAACAAATCTGTCTGGTGAGACGACCCAAATGATCCGTATTAGATAACATACCATTCTGAGAGACTAATGCACATGGCACATCATTTATCAGTGGCTTTATAAACCGCAGCTTCGTAGCCATCCATCACAGCGCTCCTCATTGTCCCTTCGATGACTGACTGATTCGCTTACTAATTCTGACTGGACCGAGTTCAAACATGTGTTTGTTTTTTTGATGGGCTCTTCTTTCAGAGACCCTGTTTGCAATTACCTCTTCGCTGGCCCTATTACCGCACTGGGCACCATTACACAAAAATGTCAAAAAAAGGGATGAGGGAGCTGTGGTTAGCACAGACAGGAGCGCAGCCTCAGTGTGATGAGTTGCTGGCTCATACCCCTGTGCCCGGTGGCTATGACCGAGCTCGTTACAAGGGCTCAGGTTTATCATCACACTTAAGGCTCCACTTAACCGAATTCAAACAGGAAAAGACAAATAAATGCTGCTGCTGGCCGGGGAGCATATCTCAAAGCTTGATTGGCTTGACTTTCAGCAACCCTCCTCTACATTCCTCTGACATTTAAACCAAGTCCACGTCTAAAAAAGTTACAAGTTGACTGACAATCCAAGAGAAGTTGCAGTTTGAAGTCTCTGCTGCTTCCTCTGCCATCTCTGAGTTTTCGTTATACTTTCGTTATAATCTAAACCCGCTAAAGTGGCATGCCGTGGTAAAACTACATGGAGATAACCTAATCGACTGCAACACTGTGATGACACTCAATTCAAGACCAGATGTCAGAGTAATCTGCCAGTTACTGGGACTGAGACAAACTGGCTTCTGTTTAATTAGATCAGATTTGCCAGATTCCTTTTTTACTAGTGCAGTTAGATGATGCTGCTACAGCGCCACCTATAGGCCAAATGGCGCCAAATTTGCCATGGTCACTTAGATATCATATCTACATATGTCCACCAAATGTGGTTCCAATCGCTCAAAGCGTTCAGGAGATATGACATTTTTTTGTAGCCGTGCCCACAGTCCAAAACAATCCAAAAAAGTATTATTTTTTTTTCCAGCTTGGTTCAGAGATGTTCTAAATTCCAAATTTGGTGACGATAGCTCAAAATTTACAGGAGGAGTAGTAAAAAATCAGTTTTGGACAAAATTCAAAATGGTGGAACCCGTCGGTGAGAGAAATCACTCTGATTGGCTGTTCAGCTTAAATTAATCAGTGCACAAGAAGAGAAACGAAAGTGAGGAAAGCAAGCCAACGAGCAAAGTCAAGAGGAAAAACATCTTCATCTCATCTGATCATTCCAATACACGGATGTGTATGTATGTATGTATGTATGTATGTATGTATGTATGTATGCGTGTGTTCGAGTACAACTTGTTGGCCAAGGCAAAGGCAACGTGAGGTGACGCAACTGGTGGTCTTCGTCGCCGCTAGTTCTTTGACGTCGGCTTGGTGTGTCCCCAGCTTTAGACGCAAATGGGTGGGGCTTATATAGATACATTTGTCTGGACCCACAAAATCCAGGAAAAAAAACAATTTTCTTTCTGAGAGTTAAGAAACATTAGTCACAGGCTGAAAAAAAGTAAAGTTCATTATTATTGCGCCACCATCTGGCCAAATAGCACCATACTTGACAGCTGACACTGCACTGCCCTGGGTTCTGAGCAATACACCCGCCAAGTGTGCAGTAGATTGGATGAGCGGGTTCTTGAGATATGCAAAAAGACACACAGGTCAGACAGAGATTCCTTGCTTTATAGTTAAATATATTTGCCAAAAAACATTGTAAAAATCCTCTATGTTTAATATGTCTATGTTTGCTTATACGAGATATTTCCCTGTATTAGAATAAACAAAATATAAGAAGGAAGTATTTAGCAATTCCTTTTCATTTGACATGGACATGCTGCCTCTAAATGGAACAGACGGTTTCAGGTTTGTTATCCCGGTCAGGTCTGAATAGTGTCTCTTGTGTTTACATTGCAGCATTCTTGGCCCCTGGTCTCTTGGTCTGCTTCAGGTTCCGGTAAGTACTGTGGGTTTTTAAACTCATCGGCTTTTCATCAGCAACAAATTACAGGTTCAATATACTGGTACTGTCTAATGTTGTTTTGCTGACACGATTACACTGGGCCACTTGGATGACCTCTGAAAGGAAACTCCTTAAATACATGCAATCCCACTGATGACATTGTTTGGAAATGAGACAACGTAGGGGGATGTCAGACTCCTCGCTGTGCAGTAAAATCCAGAAATCAAGGATTTGTCATGCCCCACAGGCACATTGAAAATCAGCATGACCACACAGAGCTGCCCACATTCCAATCAAGAGAGATCACCTGTCAGTGCTCTCGGAGCTTAATTTATTACAAAGTCATTGTTTCTTCCAGGTCAGAGACTGAGTGTCATGTTAAATGGAGTCTGTGGAAATTTGTTTCATTTCTACAGTACTTACACTTTTGACCCATTCTTACTATTTAGTAGCAGTGAGCAGCCACAGTGCAGCGCTGACGACCAACTCTATTTCTGAAGAAGCCCACAAACACAGAGATCTCCACACAGAAAGGCCAAAGTTGGCCCTGGTGGTGTTCAGACCTAGAACCTCCTTGCTGTGAGATGACAATGACAACCACTGAGCCACCATGCTGCTTAAATAGTGTGCTCCAGGGATGACATATTTTTGTAGGCCAACTAGGAAGTTAGCATCACCCTGGGTTCCCTCAACAAAAAGCCAATGGGATTTTTCCATTGGGTTTTGGATTATAGCAGGAAACAAGCTCTGTGGCAAACACATGTTTATGATACTTACATGTGTTATTCAGCAAGATAATCTCCACAAATGAACACTTTTATGATTTTTGAAGTGTGAAAGCAATCGCCAGAAGTAAAAAGCTAACGTTAGTCTATACATAACGAGGATGTAATGACAGACGAGTCGGCGTGACAACGTTTAATTGTCTCATTTAGCCACTTGTTAGCAACCGCCTTTTTTAAGACACATTAAGGCTTCAAAAGTCACGAGTGTGATATTTACTGATGTAATTTATATTGTAGAACAAAAAGTTAAAATCTCTTCAGCTTGTGTTAACCACAGACCTTATTTCAAGCATCTAACTAAAAACACATTTAAAAAAAATGCTAAAATGCTCATTTCCAGGTTTTAGGACTCATTCCTGTAGCGCTATAGTGCAATCAAAAAGGGTTGGCTCACCCACATTACAAATAACAATTACTACAACAAACATGAAATAAAACAAAGTATGAAACAATGCAGATTGTATCGGTTTTATGTACAAAGGTTGTGAGATATTTGTCTCTGAGAATGCTGACGCCGCAGCAATACAATAAAAGGGTGTGATGTTATTTGCAGAGCTTACAGCAGGGGAAAAGACAACTATAAAATTCAACGGCAGCATCTTTTTTCCAGAGACAGTGTCCGCTAGAGAGGGTAGGCGGAGCTAACGCAACAAACTCGCTCTTCTCCTCACTTGTGTGTGAAGTGGCGTACTGTATTTTGGCACGTAAACGGTAATTCTAAAATTGCTTTGTGAAAAAAAAAACAGAATAAAGTACCTCTTTTCATGTACTGTGCAGCTCGTCCTCCATGGTCGGCTGAAATGGTGTCCCCGCTTCCTTCCCTCAACAGTGGCGTTGTTGACCTCGAGGCACTCTGGGAGGCCAGGCTCTGGCCATCGGTGATGTTAGCGAGCTGAGCAGCAGCATCCTGGGCCCTTTTTTTCTCCTTCTTCAGCATCTTAACTAGGATACCTGTAGGCTCTGAGTTAAGGACTCTACTTGTTTCTATCTTGGACAAAGTACTAGATGGGAAAAGACATCTTTCACTTAATTGCACCTATTTCAACTAGGGTTGTCAAAGTTAATGCAAATTGTAATTGTAATGGCTAGAGTGAAGATACTGGTATCATATGAAACTAGAAAACCTCAGGAATACATTGGTACAATGTCATACTAGCTTGTC